>JASFDE010000300.1:0-17794 GCA_036937135.1 Nidula niveotomentosa | reverse complement strand
GAGGGGCATCCTCAGCGAGAGGAACTTCGTCGACGATGTCATCAGGTCCTGGGGCACGAGAAGTCGTCTCTGGTTCACAAACAGGCTCTTGGATGGAGCCTTTGATAGGAGGAGTGGGCTCTACGATATCGATTGCAGGCGGAGAGGTTGGATCTGCTTTCAAGGTAAGTCATTATATACAGTAATGACAGGCTATTGCTCACCATTGGCACTGTCGATGTGTTCTTGCATCTCAGGCTCTTTGGAAAAGATGGGCTCATCTATGGCAGGATTCTCGACAGCCACAGGGTCCTTCATCGTTACTGCGATTGGTTCTTCGACAGAGGGGTGTTCCTCCGTCGTGCGTTCTTCCACAATGGCAGGATCCGTAACTGCTGTTTCTTCGAGATCGAGAGCCTTCTCAGCTACGGGTTCCTCAGACGTTTCTTCTGTTGTAGAATGCTCGGTAGCGACGGGAGACTCTTCAACGGCAACTGGTTCCACAAACGAAAGATCGTCGACAGCTATCGACTCCCCGGATGCAGGTGCTTCTATAGTGGTGGGCTCTTCCACAATAGGCTCTGTGACGACGATTGATGGTTCCTCGACACTGACAGCTCTGTCGATCACGGTGGCCTCGTCCGCAGCGTCACGCTTTTCGACCGCTGGTTGCTCCACAGTGACGCATTCCACTACCGGTTCGGCAGACTCCCCCGGTACAGGTTCCTCGATGACGGTGGAGTGTTCGATCTCTGGTCCCTTAGCAAGCTCCCCACTTCCATGTTCCTCGATGGCAGTATGCTCGTGAACTGCTGATTCTTGGAGAACGACAGGCTCATCTACCAATTGGTCGGTTGCAGCAAGCTCCTCAGCTTCGCCAGGGAATGGCTCGTCCACAATGGGTACTTCAATGAAAGCTGGCTCGGATATGGGCTCTTCGACAACGGCAAGTCCCTCAGGAAGTGGCTCATCGACTAAGATGGGTTCTTCTGGCTCGTCAACAGTGATGGGCTCCTCGACGGGTGTCTCTGTGGGGGCCTCAGACTCCTGCGGCGCAGGCTCTTCGACAGATACTTCTTCCTCTACCACAGACTCTTCGACGGCTGCCTCCCCGACAACAGACTCCTGTACGACAGGCTCCTCGTTCGCTACCTCCTCCACGACTGCAGGTTCTTCGACGGCTGCCTCCTCGACGACAACAGCATCCTGGACTATAGGCTCTTCCATGGCTATCTCCTCTGCGATCACAGGTTCTTCCACTACTGCTTCCGCGGCGATAATAGACTTCTGGACTACAGGCTCCTCGACGGCTGCTTCCTCCACGACCACAGGTTCCTCGACAACTGTCTCCGCAACGGCACCAGACTCCTGTGCCGCAGACTCCTCAGTAGCTGCTTCCTCCCCATCTACTGGCTCATTAGTCGCTGCCTCCGCGATGATAGCAGATTCCTGGATCACAGGCTCCTCGACAGCTGCTTCCTCATCGACTACAGGCTCCTCCGCCGCTACCTCCGTAACAACAACAGGCTCCTGGGCCATAAGCTCTTCAATGGCTGCTTCCTCCACGACCACAGGTTCTTCCACGGGTGTCTCCTCAATATTTGCAGGCTCCTCGACAGTTGCTTCTTCCACGACCACAGGCACTTCGCCCACTGCCTCCGGGACGGCAGCAGGTTCATCAACAGTAGGCTCCTCCATCACTGCCTCGTTGTCCACTACAGACTCTTCAACAACTTCTTCCTGGATAGGGACAGGCTCTTCGACTACAGATTCTTCCGCAGCTGCAGGCTCTTCGACAGCTGTTTCCTCCACGACGGGTTCTTCAATAGCTGCCTCCTGGATGATGACAGGCTCATCGACTATGGGCTCCTCGACTAAAGGCTCCTCGACTACAGGCTCCTCGAAGGTTGCCTCGTCGATCGCCAGAGGCTCCTCAGCTTCAGACTCAATGGCTAGCTCAGAATCTTTGATGGGCGACTCGATATCCAGTCCCTCGGCAAGTGCCTCCTGTAGGACCGCAGTTTCAGGTTCTTCCACGGCTACTTCCTCGGTATTTGCAGGCTCCTCGACAGTTGCTTCTTCCACGACTGCAGGTACTACACTCACTGCCTCCTGGACAGCTGCAGGTTCATCAACAGTAGGCTCCTCCATTACTGTCTCGTCGACCACTACAGACTCTTCGACAACTTCTTCCTGGATGGCAACAGGCTCCTTGACCACAGATTCATCGGCAGCTGCAGGCTCTTCGACAGCTACTTCCTCCATGACCACGGGCTCTTCAACAGCTGCCTCCAGTTCCTCGGCAGGTGCTTCCTGTAGGACCGCAGATTCTTCGATGACTGCTTTCTCGGCTATCACAGGCTCTTCGACTACAGAATCCTCACGAGCCGCCTCTTCAATGACCACAGGTTCCTCAATAGGTTCCTGCTGAATGACTACTGGCTCCTCGGCAAGTTCATCCTCAACGACGATTACAGGTTCCTCGGCAGCTTCCTCCTCAACGACCACAGGCTCCTCCGATGCCAATTCCTGAACAGGAGGTTCCTCAAGGGTGACTGGTTCGTGGGTTGCTGCTTCGACAACAGGCCCTTCCGGCGCAGGTGCTTCCACAAGGATAGGTTCTTCCACAAGCTGTTCTTCAGCAGTGCTTGGCTCCTCGGCGGCGACTTCTTCCGTAGTAGGAGGTTCTTGAGTCGCAATCTCCACAATGACAGGTTCCTCTGCGAAGGATTCTTCACGAATGGCAGGTTCCTCCGCGGCGACTTCTTCGGTTGTAGGAGGTTCTTCAGTAGCAGTCTCCACAACGACAGGTTCCCCTGCGAAGAATTCTTCAGGAATAGCAGGTTCCTCTGCCACCCGAGGTTCCTCCACTACGGGTGTCTCCACGATGGCTGGATTTTGCACTAGGTGTTCTTCGACGATAGGAGACTCCTCCACCACGGATTCAACACCGGTTCGCTCCACCGTGAGTGCCTCAATGACAACTGGCGCTTCAGCGACCGGTTCACCAGTGGATTCCGGCAACTCGGATGTTTCGAGGACAGGGACTGGGGTTGGTTCTGTAGGTGTCTCGTTGGTAATTGATGGATGTTCGACAGGGGAGGGCTCGGCCTCAGGAATGTCCTCCGATGCATCAGACGCAGAAATGGGGAGAGTCACCGGCTTGCCTTGTACTGGGGGAATGATAAGCGGAACATATTTATGTGGAGAGTTATAGATAATTCTATCGTACCTTCTTCTGTGGCTGACACCTCGGGCTCCGGAAGAGCAGTAGCAAACGCCGCAGCACCAATAGCCACAGTACTCATAGCAATTGCAGTGGCCGCCGTCATGTTGGATCCCTCTTCCTCCTCCTTCTCCTCAGAAACCACAGGCGCAGAAATCTCGATAGTCTCCTCAACAGGGTCTGAACCAGATTCCGCCTTGTTGACAATGGACGGTTCTGTTACTGGTGTAGTCTCAAATATGGGGCTGCTGTCCAGCGAGTCCGATAGAGAGGCTGTAAGGATCTCCGGTTCGCTTTGTGCTGAAGAGAAGTCAGCTCGACATACAACGTTAGACAAGGTAGTCACACCTTTTTCCACTAGTGCTTCAAACTCGGGAAGGGAAGCAGGTTCAGGGAGGACATTATCCACCATCGTAGGAGCCGCGATGATGGCAGGTTCCTCGACGACGGAATCATGGATAACGATGGGTTCTTCCACCACAGGGGCTTCAATCACGGCTGGCTCTGGGATTTGGTCTTCGACGGAAACAGGCTGAACTACGAGAGGTTCGGCAGCAGGCTCTTCGACCACGAGAGCCTCCTCCCGTTCCTCAAATATAACAGGCTCCTCGAAGGGTGCTTCATCGACGACCAATAACTCTTTTAATGCTGGATCCAGGACTGTGGGCTTCACAACAGCGATGGATTCCTTGACTGCTGGCTCCTCGACTGCTAGCTCCTCCACAGTGCCAGGCTCCTCGACTGGACTTCGTTCGAAAACCAGAGGTTCCTCGGCCGAGGGTGCTTCCGCGATAGCAATGTCCTCGGACGAGTGTTGCTCCCAAGTGTGTGATTCCTCTAGCATGGGAGCTTCGATGATGGCGGCTTCCTCCACTCTTGGCTGCTCGACAAGTTCCCCAACCGGTACTTCGACAGTTTCGAGAACAGGGGTCGAGGCCTGAATAATGTCCTCAGCTGGCGCAGGTGCTTGTTCTGTCTCTTCTTCATTGATAACAGATGGCTCTGCGATAGTCGTGGGGCTGCTTTCTAGCGAGTTCAATGTCGGCGGTGGGACGCTCTCGAAGTTGAGTTCTGGTGAAACAAGAGTAAGTTCAGAGTACGCGAGATGTAAGGAGATATCGTACCTTCTTCTATCAATTGTGTCTGAGATTGAGGAAGAACAGTAGCCTCTACTGATTCTTCAAAGACTGTAGACTCCTGTAGTGTTGGCTCTGCGAAGGGAGCAGGATCCTCGGCCGTAGGTTGCTCAACAAACGGATGCTCCTTGACTGCGCACACCTCAATGTCAGCAGGTCCTTCAACATCTCCGGTTTCCTGTACTGTTGGTTCTTCGACAGAAGTCGAATCTTCGATCATTGATTGCTCGACAACGCGAGCCTTCTCCACTGCATGTTGATCTATGGTTGTTGATTCCTTCTGCGCTGGTGATTCTTCGACAGGAGCAGGCTCTTCAATAGCAGGCTCCTTGACTGCTAGAGCTTCCTCAACCCCGGGAACCTCAACGGCGACAGGTTCCTCCACTGTGGGTTCCTCTGAAACAAGAGATCCCTCGAGAGTGGCTGCCTCGATGACAGGAGGCTCCTCTGCGGATGGCTCCTTGATAGCAGTAGACTCATCCGCAGTGGGTGTCACAATGACGGTTGTACTGTATATTGCAGCAGGTTCCTCGGCGATCGAAGGCTCCTCGACCCCGGAAGCCTCGAACACGGTTGTCTCTTTCACTGAGGATTTATCTGAAACCTCAACAACAGCTTTATTGATAGACTTTGGCTCCTTAGAAGTATTGAGAGCAGACGAGGAATCTTGCACAGTGTCCTCAACAGGAGCTTGGAATGGCTCGGGAGTGGCCTCACGGAAAATGGACGACTCAACCATAGGAGCTAGTTCTTTCTTGGAGATGCTGACAATCGTCGGTTCTGCTTGTCCTGAAAATGATATTGAGCTCAATATAGAGATGCAGACAAGATCATACCTCCTCCCACAGCTGGTGTCTTGGGATTGGGGATGATTGTCTCTGCAATATGAGGCTCTTCCAATGTGGATACTTCCGCAGATGCTTCCGCAGCAGCTAGCTCAGATACTGTATCTTCGACCACAAGAGTCTCCTCTGCCCCCCCAGTGGCAACAGGCACATCAACAACTACAGCTTCCTCCGATACGGGTTGCTGGATTGCAGGTTCTACGGAGACAACATCCTCCACCACCGCGGTTTGTTTGAGAATCGGAAGTGCCTCGATACTTACTGGCAGCTCTTCGATATAAGAAGGTCCCTCAACTGTTGGCTGTTTGACAATGGCGGGCTCCTCGAACGTGAATTGTTCGACAACAGAAGGCTCGTCCACTACAGGCGCGTTGAAGACGGCAGGCTCCTCAATGACTGCAAGGTCCTGTGAAGTTAATTCTTCGTCAATAATAGGCCCTTCGATTTCGCGTTGTTCGATAGCAAGAGGCTCTTCAATTGCGGACGCCTCAGCTACCACAGGATTATTAACGAGGACAAGTTCCGGCACTGTTGCTTCCTCGAGAGGAGTAGACTCCTCAGCTGCAGGTTCCTCAATGGGTTCCTCAAGCACGGGTGATTCAACAACGACCGAATCCTCGACAGTTTCAGGTTCCTGGATTGCTCGTTCTTCGATAGCAGGCACCTCGACTGTTGATTGCTCAACAACGGGAAATTCCTCCGCTGGAGATGACGCGGCTACGGCAGGTTCCTCAACGACCGCAAGCTCCTGCGCTGGTGGTCCTTCGACTAGGGTAGGCCCTTCGGCTGTTGATTGCTCGACAATGAAAAGTTCCTCTGCTATTGGCGCCTTGATAACAGCGGGTTCGTCAACAGTTGCGGGCTCCTGTGCTGTTGACATTTCAATAGAAATAGGCTCCTCGACCTTTGATTGCCCGAAAACAGGATACTCCTCCATAGCAGATATCTCGCCAACGACAGGCGCCTCAATGGGTTGCTCAATAACCTGGGATTCTTCAGTACTCGCTGCCTCGACAACGACGCACTCCTCCACGATGGGCACCTCTGCAATTGGAAGTTCCTCTAGCGTGGATTTCCTGAAGATGGCAGATTCATCAACCAGTGGCTCCTCGATCGCAACTGGTTCCTCAGTTGCAGCTGGCTCCTCGGTTGCAGATTGCTCGACGACGAGAGACCCTTCCATAGCAGGCGTTTCAGCGACTGCTGTTTCTTGCTCTGCAGGCGTCTCCAGGATAGGAGAATCTTCGCTCGCAGGTGTCTCCAAGATAGCTGCCTCTTCCACTGCTGATTCAGTGGCAACAGCTGGAAGCTCAGTGAAGGCTTCGACAGCTGCTTCCTCCGCGATCATGGGCTCTTCAACGACTGCCTCCTGCACGATGACAAGTTCATCGACTACGGATTCCTCGACTACAGCCTCCTCGACTACAGCCTTCTCGATGGCTGCCTCGTCGATCACCAGAGGCTCCTCATTTTCAGACTCATTGGCGAGTCCAGGCTCTTCGATGGACGTCTCATCACCCGGTTCCTCGGCAGGTGCCTCGTGTAGGACCGTAGATTCTTCAACGGCTGTTTTCTCGGAAACTACAGGCCCTTCGACTACAGACTCTTCACGGGCTGCCTGTTCGACGACCACAGGTTCCTCAATAGCTTCCTCCTGAATGACTACTGGCTCCTGAGCTAGTTGATCCTCAATGACGACTACAGGCTCCTCCGATGCCAATTCTTGAACAGGAGGTTCCTCAAGGGTGGCTGGCTCGTAGGTTGCTAATTCTTCGGCAACAGGCTCTTCCGGCGCAGGTGCTCCTACAAGGATAGGTTCTTCCACAAGCTGTTCTTCGGTAGTGCCTGGTTCCTCGACGCCGACTTCTTCTGTAGTAGGAGATTCTTCACTCGCAGTCTCCACAATGATAGGTTCCTCTGCGAAGGATTCTTCAGGAAAGGCATGTTCCTCCGCCACCCGAGGTTTCTCCATCACGGGTGTCTTGACGATGGCTGGATTTTGCATTAGGTCTTTCTCGACGATAGTAGACTCCTCCACCACGGACTCAACACCGGTTCGCTCCACCACGAGTGCCTCAATGACAACTGGCGCCTCAGCAACCGGTTCACTAATGGATTCTGGCAACTCGGAAGTCTCGAGGACGGAGTCAGAGGCATGAACGATCTCGTCGACAGGAGTTGGGGTTGGTTCTGTAGGTGTCTCGTTGGTAATTGATGGATGTTCAACAGGGGAGGGCTTGGCCTCAGGAATGTCGTCCGACGCACGAGACGCAGGAGTGGGGAGAGTCACTGGCTCGCCTTGTGCTGAGAAGTGGTAAGCGGAATGTATTTATGTAGAGAGTTATAGATAATACTATCGTACCTTCTTCTGTGGCTGACACCTTGAGCTCCGGAAGGGTAGTAGCAAGCGCCGCGGTACCAATAGCCACAGCACTCATAGCAATAGCAGTGGCCGCCGTCATGTTGGATCCCTCTCCCTCCTCCTTCTCCTCAGAAACCACAGGCGCAGAAATCTCGATAGCTTCCTCAACCGGCTCTGAACCAGAGTCCGCCTTGTCGACGATGGGCGATTCTGCCATTGGTGCAGTCTCAGCTATGGGGCTGCTGTCCAACGAGTCCGATAGAGGGTCTGTAAGGATCTCGGGTTCGCCTTGTGCTGAAGAGAAGTCAGCTCGACATACATCGTCAGAGACAAGGTAGTTGCACCTTTTTCCACTAGTGCTTCAAAATCGGGAACATTAACCTTCATCGTAGGAGCCGCGACGATGGTAGGTTCCTTGACGGCGGATTCATGGATAACGAGGGGTTCTTCATCAACCAGTAGCTCCTCGATCGCTGCTGGCTCCTTGGCTGCAGGTCGCTCAATGACGAGAGACCCATCCACAGCAGGCGTCTCAAGAATAGGAGAATCTTCGATCGCAGGTGTCTCGAAGATAGCTGCCTCTTCCACTGCTGTTTCAGTAGCAACGGCTGGAAGTTCAGTAAACGCTTCGTTGACAGGCCTCGGTACCTCGACAGTCTCGAGGATAGGCTCAGAAACCTCGGAAATGACCTCAACGGAAGTTGCGACTGGTTTTGCAGTTACCTCACCGAGAAGGGACGTCTCCACAATAGGACCTTTTGACTCGCCTAGTCCTAAAACGAGAGTTAAGAAGGCTCAATGTAAGGAGATACAGATAAAACCATACCTTCTTCCGCTGCCAGTGCTTCGAATTCAGTGAGGACAGTAGTTTCCAACGCGGGTGTCTCGACTACAACTAGCATCTCAGCAAGGGTTTTGCTTGTGGATTCTAAAACAGGAAGTTCTTCCACCGCAGGAGGTTCCATGACGGCTGGTTCGGGTACTGGTTCTTCGACAGCTGCTGGCTCAACAATACGTTCTTCAACTACTAGAGGCCCTTCTGCTTTCACAGTGGAAACAGGTTTCTCAACAGTTGCATCGGTAATCACAAGCTCCTCTAATGCTAATTCCTGGGTTGTAGGTTCTATGGTGGCGACAATTGCTGGGTGCTTGGTGAAAGAAGACTCCTCAGACGTAGACTGTTTAATAATAGTATGTCCTTCCATCGCAGGCACCTCCAAGACGGCAGGTCCCTCAATAACTGTAGCTTCCTGTGTTGATGTTTCTTCCACGAGTGCAGAATTCTCTACTAGGAATTGCTCGACAATAGTTGACTGCGCGATAGCAGATTTCTCCGCAACCGGGAGTTCATCGACTGTGGCAGGTGCCTCGATGACAACAGGTTCTTCAACGACTGCAAGTTTCTCTACCGGGGGTTCTCGAATGGGAGTGGATTTGTCGACCAATGAGTGCTCAATAATGATAGGCTCCTCGATTACGGATTGTTCGGTAACGGGAGGTATCTCCACTTCATGTGCCTCGGCTACTGAAGCTTCCTCAAAGACTTCAGTTTCTTGTGCTATTGATCCTTCAATAGAAGCAATACCTTCGACTGTATGTTGCTCAATAGGTACCTCCGCCGCTGATGACCCCACGACAGCAGGTTCGCCAACGACTTCAGGTTCCTGCACTATTGGTTCATCAATGACAGGAGGCTTCTCGACTCGCTGTTGCTCAACAGGCTCCTCAACCGCGGTTGATTCAACGATGGCAGTATCCTCGGGCTCCTGCACTATTGATACTTTAACAGGAGTAGACTTCTCGATGGTGGATTCCTCGACAACAGGAGTCTCCTCTACGGCAAGTTCTTCGACAGCATTAAGTTCCTCCACAATCGCAGGCTCTTGTATAGATGGTTCTTCAGGAGGAGCAGGCGCTTTGATTGCCGGTTGCTCAACATTCCGAAGCTCCTCAATGATGGGTACCTCAACGATGACAGCGTCCTCGACGTTCGGCGGCTCCAGAATAGGAGATTCCTCCGGTGGTGGCACACTATTGACGACAGGCTCGTTCGACGATGGTTCTTCGATAGCACTAGGCTCTTCGACCGCAGGTTGCTCAACACCAAGAGACACTTCTACAGCAGGGGTCTCAAGGATGGTGGTATCCTCCACTGCAGGCACCAGAGGCTCCTCCAGACCGGGTGTTTCAACGAGGACTGTTTCCTCCACTATGGGTGCCTCGGTCACAGCAGGTGCCTGGACAACGGGAGGCTCCTCTACCACAGGTGTCTTTATGGTGGCAGCCTCCTTTACCGCGGATTCGTCGACGGCAGTCGCGATCTTAGTAACAGGTTCGGTGACAGGCTCTGGTACCTCGACAGCTTCGGCGGCAGCTGCAAAATCCTGTGTTATATCCTCGAGAGAAGCTGGGACAGGCTCCACTGGTATGTCGGTGAGATTGAATGGTTCTGCTACAGAAGTGGGTTCCGCCTTGAGGGTGCTCGGTGAGGAATCTGAAGTAGGAGCGGGGAGAGTGGCCGGCTCATCTTGGTCTAAAGAAACGTAAGCTCGAAGCATAGAATTGTAGACAAAATTATCGTACCCTGTTCCGCCAATGACGGCTCTAGCTCAGGAAGGGCAATAGTGAGTGCAGTCGCTGCGCCAGCAACCACGGCGCCCATAGCAGCAGCTAATGCCTGCGTACTTGGACCCTCTTCCTCTTCCTTCACCTCAGAAACAATAGGAACAACCCCCTCTTCCTTCTCAGGCTCAACGACAGGCTCGCCGACAATGATAGGTTCCTTAGTTTTCCCAACAGAAACAGGGTCCTCAACTGGTGCTTCCTTTGCGAATACAGACTCCTCTAATCCCGGTTCCTGTACTGCAGATTCTACCATGGCTACGGATTCCTCGACTACTGGTTCTTCAACAGCAGTAGGTACCTCGGCTGTAAATTCGTCGACAAGTGGGGATTCCTCAAGGACTGCGAGTTTCAGTACTGGTGATACTTCAGCAAAAGCAGACTGCTGAGCCAACGGCTCCACGATAACAGGAGGCCCCTTGAACTTGGATTCTTCGGCAATCGAAGGTTCGTCAACCGTAGGCATTTGAACGACACTGAATTCCTCAACCAGCGCAGATTTCTGCACTACTGGTTCTTCGATAGTAGCTGCAGACTGCTCGGCAGCTGTTTGCTCGATAACGGAAGACAACTCCATGTTCAGTGCCTCGACAACTGCAGACTCATCAACATTTGCAGGCTTCTCTGCTATTGATTTTTCGATAACAAAAGGCTCCCTGTCCGTTGATTGCTCGACAATGGGCGATTCCTTCACCGCTGGTGCCTCGATAACAGCTTCAACAGCTGGAGGCTCCTCAACTGTCGAGTGTTCAACAACGGCATGCTTCTCAGCAGCAGCTTCTTCCGTGATTGCTGGTTGCTGTATTGATGATTCTTCGTCGAAAGCAGGGGTTTCGACTGCAGGTTGCTCGACAAACAGAGGCTCCACAGAAACAGATGCCTTAGCGAGGACTAGCTCCTCGATAGCAAGTTGCTCCAAAACGGAAGGTTCTGCAAGCGCTAATGCTTCAGTGACAGCAGGTCCGTCCACCGACGGGTGTTCAACAGCAGGCCCCTCACTTGCCGGTTGTTTGCCGACGGCAGACACCTCTACAGCGGGTGTTTCAACCATAACTGCATCTTCTACTGCTGGTGCCTCAACAAGTGCAGCTTCTTCGACGATAGAAGGCTCCTCAACGACGGGTGTCTCATGGACAACAGATTCTTGGACGACAGAAGGGTCCTCCACGACAGGTGTCTTATGGACAGCTGTGCCCTCCACTGCGGGTGCCTCGATGGCAGCAGATGCCTCGAGAATGGAAGGTGCCTCGACAACGGAAGAAGACACTTCAAGGGCAGGTGTTTCCACAATTTCAGCCTCTTCTACCGAGGATTCACGAATAATAGTCGACGCCTCAGCGATAGGTTCACTGATAGGCTCCGGAACTTCAACAGGCTCAACGATGGGCGCAGAATCCACGGCAGACGGCGTTTCAGCAACTGGTTCGCTGACAGCCTCAGGAACGTCGACAGCCTCGACCACAGGCACAGAATCCTGCGCAACGTGCTCAACAAGGGCTACAATTGGCTCTGCAGGTGTCTTGCTAGGAATGCGTGTCTCCATAGCATGAGCTGACTCGGCCTTGGAGGTGGTCTCCGAGCAACCCAATACAGGGGCGGAGATGACTGCCGGCTCGCCTTCTACTAATGGGGGATAAACTCCAAATACAAAGTTGAAAACAGAATAGCCGCACCTTTCTCCTTCATGGGAGTTTCAGACTCGGGAAGGACGGCAGCAGATGTCGCCACCGCACTAGCAACTACAGTACCCGCAGCTACTGCCTGCGTACTTAGACCCTGTTCCTCTTTCTTCACCTCGGGAACTACAGGCACACTTTCCATCTTCGTCTCCATTCTCTCCGGAAACTTTGGAATTACTCCCTCTTCTCCCTTCTCCTTCTTTCCCTTTAAATCCCCAACGCTCTTGCGCACCTTTGGCGTTGGTACCTTAACCTTCACCGTCACCATCTTCTCCTGTTCCTTCTTCACCTGCGCTTCCTCGTCCTCCTCAGCCAACACCTCGCCCATTTCTCCCACTTTCACCTCCTTCTTTTTCGCAGACGCCACCGACGAGCTGGACTGCGTACGCCCAGAATTCGAACCCGCGAAGAAGCTGAAGCGTTTCAGGGTCTCGGTATACGAAGGTCGGGTGGCAGACGGGCGTGGGCGTGCGGCGGACTCGGGGGCAGGTGTAGTCGGGAGAGGGGGGAAGGTGACGACGTGCTCGAGGACGAGCCACTCGACCTTCGTCTCCTTCTTGGCCTCGCCTTCGCCAGCTGTAACTGTGAGCGGCCCCAGAGATGACTTCAGCTTGCAGATGACAAATAGCGGCCAATCACTTGAGATCGGGTCCAGTAACGCATCAGACCAAAAGTCGACAAAGGCCTCGTCCAGCTGGACGATTGACACTAATGCCGTCTTTGTTATACCCTTCTGCTCGCCCACATCTTCCTTCTCGTTTTCCTTTACCTCCTCCTTCACCACCCTCGGCACATCCAAGCTCCTCCTCCCAACGCGCGACCTCGACTTCCTCCTCTGCGGCGCGACAATAACTACCGGGCGCGTGACCTCCACGAACTCGTTCTCCTTCTCCCACAGGGTCGACGCGAGCGGTGTCGTGCTCGTGCTGCTGCCGTCCCAGAAGCCTGACGTGGAGAACTGCGCCCAGTCGGTGTCGGGCGAGTCGGCGCTCGGGGAGGAACGCGAGGTCGAGGGCGAGATGGGGAAGGGATCCGTTGCAGGTTTGGAGTGCCCATTTGCCCTTGGGGAAGTGGTGGATGACGGGAGTTTGTCGAAGGAAGAGCGTCGCTGCACGGCGCGGGGATAGCGGGTTGTGGACCCGGGAGCGGAGATGCTGACGGTGGGTGAAGTTACAGCGTCTCTGCCAGTGATCTTACTGCCTGGTTGCGGGAGGAGTGTCAAGAAGCGGATCGTTTCGTCTGCGAATACTTCACCCAGCTGAGGAGAGTGTTGTTCGGGACCAGAAACTGGCGAGGAAGAAGCAGATGGATTGGCAGCAGAACGAATCTGAGCCCATAGGTTGGCATATTCGCCTTCAGATTCAGCAGGGACAGAGAAAGCAGTCAGGATGAGTGCAAGTGGATGTTCTTTGGTCTTCAGCTCCTGGGCAGAGGACGAGGAAGGTAGCTCTGTCTCAACGCGTACAAAAAGCGCGTCGTACTTTCTGGTAGAGAAGCGCGGACGAGCGAGGAAGCCGTCTGGCGAAGGGTCCTTCGAATATGGATACTTACGGACGAGTTCGAGCAACCTGACGGGCAAGCGCTGACTAATGGCTTCGTCACTGTAAATACGTCGAAGTCGACATATGAGTTAAAGAAAGAAATATAAAGGAACACAAACCGAATGCGAGCCAAGAATAGATGCTCCAAAATCCTGCCCATCTTCTCCCACCGATCGTAAAACGCCTTCCAGTCATCGCCCGGCTCAGTGCGCGGGGAAACGAGCAGCCACAGCCCAAACATCTTGGCGAGTTTACTCCCGGAAGTACTGTTGGTCTCAGCATGCGGGGCAAGGGAGCTCACGATGCTCAGGGTCTCTTTGAGTAACTTCAGGTGCACCTCAGGAAGGAGAGGCGCGAGGAGCTCAGAAAACGCGTTTGCGGGGTATCCTGCGGCAGACTCGGCACTGGAGAACTGGGAATACCATTCTGGTGTCGTGCCGAATGAGGTGGGAGATGCAGAGGTAGGAGACGACGCGAGTGCGAGGTGTCTCAGTCCCCAGCGGAGGACGGCGGCAACATCGTGCGAGGAGCGCGTGGAGTCAAATTCTTCAGCGAACGTCGCGCGCGGGGAAGTAGGGGTCAACAGTGCAGGAGCGAGCGAGTGTAGGAAGAGTGAAATGAGCCGCCGCTGGATGTTGGGCGAGGCGGAGTACCAGTGCGGGTGCATTATACCCAGAGATTCGAGTCCTATATATACGAAACGTAATTAGCAACATGACAATGATCAAGGAGAGCGGAATTAACGTGCCGCGGGCAGTCAGCGCGTGCGCACATGCTCTGACAAGATCGAGCGTCTCAGCAGGATTGAGGCGCCTGTCGCCGATGACACTATCGCTCAGCAACGCATGCGCACCCGGATCACCTCCAAACACCACATCGAGCGTCTCCGTGTCCGTTGTGGCGCGCGGAATGTCCAAGGACAACTCCAATAGCGGCATGGGCTCAGCCGTTTTCAGCTGCCCGTCCTCAGGGGAGTACGATCTGCGCGACTTGGCGCGAAAAAGTGTGTTGAATGCTCTGAGGTCCCTCTCTTTGCCTCTACCTCTCGCATGACCGTTAAATGGAGCATTACCATTGAGCTCGGGAAAATTGGTCGCGCTCGGGGAGACGCTGGGCGAGACGGCCTCGAACTTGCCGTCGAGAAGGGTATTGTCGTGGTCGTTATCTTGATCTGGCGCGTCCTTCTTCCGCCCGAAGACCTTCGAGAAAAAGGACGTCATGGCGGTGGGGGAAATCACGTCGGTTCGCAAGGCTCTTTACGTCTAACTATGGGATGAAAAGTTAAAGAACAGTTAGTAAAATTATCTGCTAGAATTTGGATTCAGTAAATAATTGGAAGATAATAGAAATTTGGATGAACTTACAAATGCAAGCACAACGGCGAGCGGGGGCAAGACGCCTCCTTCAAGAGAGGCAAGTAAGCATTGCACGATGGATGTTCATCCCCCCCTGGCAGAAGGATGCAACACGTGTATAACGCGTGGCGGTAGTTGCCGGGCCATGTGTACGCGCTTTCCCCCTTTCGTTTCTCCTTGACTTCTACTCCGAATGAGTCCGTACCTGGTACCATACGACCAACGATGCAGGGTTCGCTCTGCTGATCTTCTTCTACTTCTAGCCTAAGAAACGTTGTTTATAACGCTATCTGTTCTCTCTGTTCTTAAACTTACTTGGACCAACGAAGCGCTACTAGTAACTTGCTCGGCTCTAATGACTCCAGGTCCCGATGCCCTCCGGCTCTCCTCTTCGCGTCGAAACACGTCGAAACGGTTCTTAAAGAAAGCTCAATCGCCTTTTCCCCTGTTACTTCGCAGCATACAACTCTAAGACGCGTCTTTTTCTCAAATCGGTGGGTATTGTTCTCTGCTACGATACCACGCCATCTTACGAAGAGCGTCAAGACCTATTGTCGATCCCGTTGTACAAGTGGACTGGGCTATGAGATATTAGACTTTATGGCATAGTGGATGCTGCCCGCCAATCGTAACTGGAAAAATGAGATGGTCTGCTTCGAAAATTCCTGTTCCACTCAGGACGAGGTCACTGCAGAGTTGCTTCTAAATCGCTACCTTATTTTGGTAACATTTTATAGTTTCCACTCTACACATAAACATCTCGCTCATCGCTTCCGAGAAAAGACCTAGCAGGATAACGGTATCGTGCCACCTTTGCTGTAATATACCAGCCTGTGACTGATGAGCACTAGTAAAGCATGATAGGTCGATCTCTGTTTGACTGAGGGTGAGGTCACTGTCGATCTTACCTTCCTCTTTCGTGTCTGCAGAAATCCTAACCACTGGGAGCATACAGAAGACTCGGTGGTGTAACAATTACACTTCGATGACTTATCTGTTGGAACTGGTTCTTATTTGCTTAACATCGAAGAACGCTGTTCCATTCGGGATCGGGCCATCTGAGGTGAAACATTTCTACGGGCTCTTATTCTTTTTTTTGCTATCCACGCTATGAACGAACTAAAGCAAGTCTCCATTCAATTTCTTCATTCGTTTTTGATACGCAGCTAACGAATCGTCTGTCTCTAGAGATCGAAATGACCATTGCGCCAATGCTCTCGTACAGGAGAACCAATATCAGGATACTAAGACCTGTTAGTGTAATGATTCCAGGTCGATAATTAATGGAAGAGTCAGGCTCTCAAAAGTGCAGATGTACAGAAAATTCCCGTTCAACTCCGGGACAGGTCTATCGCTTCTGCCAATGTTCTTTTTTCTTTGACAATGACAGAAAGCTCTATCTACATCTTGATTCTTGCCCCTCTCTGGTACGTCTTGGATCTAGTTTAGCGATAGTTCCGTACAAGAGAACCCAATGTCAGGATAGCGAGATCTGTTAGCGTAACAATTACACTTCGAAGGCTAATGAAGAGACTACTCCTGGAAAGTATTAAAGACTCATCGAAAATCCCCGTTCGATCCTGGACAGATAAGTATACGTAATGCTCCTTTCTCGAGAACGACAGGAAGCCCAATCTCTATACTGGTCACTTTCCGCTCTCTGGTGCGTCTTGGATTCACTCTGCCAACGCCCTCGTGCAAGACCCTCCAATGACAGCATAACAAAACTCGTTAGTGTAACGTTTACATATCAATTAATAATTCACATATCATTAAGGAAAGTTAGTATATCTGTACCGAAATCCCCGTTTGATTCCGGGACAGGTCTTCTATGTCGTAGCTTTTTCTTTGACGATGGCCGCTCAATGTCTGTCTTGATTCTCTCCCTTCTTTAAAAGCCTTTCTATTGACTCCCACCTAACTCATCTCCAGCTCGCGCAGAATTGTAGCATCATTTCTGCAGATGAACTCGTGCAAAAGAAACGAAAGGTAGATAGCAAGACCTCATGGCATACCGGATATACCTTGACGTGCTGTGGTCTCTCTCTGAAGCTTGAAGCTTAAACATTTCAATCGAAATTCCCGTTTGAATCAAGATCAGGTCATGAATAGCATAGATTCCCAGACTCTTTATTTTTTTTTGATACTTAGCTCATGCATTCCTTTCCACTATCTTTCAAAGGGCACGCAGAGTCCCTGCTATGTGGAAGACTCCATAAAGCAACGACTGCGCACCAATGCCACCCACCACGAACCCAGGTTGGAAGAGGTTGGAGATCCCTGTTCGAACCAGGGGAAGTGACAAGGGGACTCCTTACAACATTTCGATATTTTGCTTCCGTAGCCCTCAATTCCCCATTTTCTCTTGGGCTCGATTTGAGTTTTGAAGAATGGAGGTTAAGACGTCTTCCGTCTGGACTGATTATAAGAGCTGCAACTTGAGGCGACTCAGGCGAAAGGCTCAACTCGGCAACTTCATTAACCGTACCGGACTCCAGGGCCGGCAATCGCCGAAGATGTGCCAGTGGTGTCGACAGCAAAGCAAAAAAGTTGAACATCGATGCCACTATGTCCCAGCGCCAGTGTTCGCCTTGCCCAACACTATCATCAGTCTTTCCGCTTTGCGATTCTGGGTGCCCACGATGCTGCGAATATCTCGCGGAGGGAACGGCCTGACCGACACCCGATCAATGTGCTGGAATCTCATTCTGTTCATGATCACAAGTCAAGACCTCACCCAACCTTTGCAGCAGTTTTCTTCGCCGTCGACGACCTACGTCAAATCATGTTCAATGTCGCGTAGCCAAGTCTCCACGTTCCACCGTGGTCGTCAACTTTACCCGGATCCATCCACCACAAACTTAACGTTTATCTGCTAGTTGCCGCACAGGTCCCACCCGTTGATGGAGACTCCAGGCTGTCTTCCTCGCTCCGTGGTCATCAGAAAAGTTATCTTTAGCTGTTGAGGCACCAATGCCTGCGCAGTGGACTTCCTGGACTTGGACATTGACTTTCCACGAATCTGGGAACCACGGAGCTCGATCATGAT
>JASFDE010000299.1:0-17848 GCA_036937135.1 Nidula niveotomentosa | reverse complement strand
GAGATTGCACTCTATCAGTGATATATACAGTACTGAAAGTAGATATACATATATTGCAGCTGATTATGTATAGAACTGGTTTTCTAGTCAAGTATTATGTGGAGGTAAGCCAGAGATACTATATCAGGTATAAGTATGCACGCCAATGCATGCCAGTAAATATATACAAACAACACACAACAATGCACACCTGCTGTGCCATGCCACAACAATTTCTGGTTGCCCAAGGGTGGCATGTACAATATGTAGAATTAAAAATGCATTTACACATTGACCATACTGTTACCATGTTGTAGTCTGTATAGAAATTGGAGGGCAATGACCTTTGAAATTGCCCTGAATTAATAGAGTACAAATATGTTTCTGCTTACAATTTGAGTGAGTGTGGTGTAATGGTAACTGAGTCCACATAGTTTTAAATTATTTCATATACTGTTTGGGTATTTGAGAGTTCAATTCTTGCTCCTTGAATTTTGGAGCACAGACAGATTTTTTTTATTTTTTATTTTTTACTTCCATCCCTCCCAGCTGCCAAATTTCTGCGATTAGGGGTACATCCCAATTAATTTTTTTACAATTGGAAGGATACGTGTCCCAGATGCAAAATATTTGCAACTGGAGAAGTATCTGTTCCAGATACAAAATATTTGCAATTGGAAAAGTGTCTGTTCCAGCTGCGAAATATTTGCAACTGGAGATATGTCCCCCCAGTTGTTTGATAGTATATCCAAGCAGCTGAGTAATGACACTGGGAGCTTGAGAGAGCAATGCAGACAGATTGGTACAATTGGCAAGTTGTTGAGCATACTCTATTGCAAACTTCTGCAATATCTCCTGCAGAGGTGAATCCATCTAAGGGAATAATCAGAAAGGAATATCAGCATTGCAGGTAGACCTATGTTAGGTCTAATAAGAAATGCACTAGAAGAATACATGAGAGACAGAAAATAGATAATAAATAATCACTAACTATCTATTTTTGTTTCTTGCTTCGTTTGCATAGGCAGTAACAGCAGCAGCACCATTGTAAGTTTGTTTTACTGCTTCAGTAGCTTGATTGAGCATGTTGGTGGCTCCTGGATTGACTAGAGGAATCCTTTATGTTAACTTCCATGGCCTAAAATTTGGAAAATATCAATCTTACTGCTAACAGATACCCAGCATCTCTCTTTCATTACAGCATCTGCAAGGTTGCTAGGGCCCTTCAGAAATATATCTGATGACAGAATATGCCAAGAAATCTGCCCCTTGGAGTCAATAGCAGAGAGATGTTGAGCAACAGCCCAACCTATCTCTCCACTGTTGAAGTCCTACCATAGAGTTCCATTATCAGAGAATGAATACACAAGAAGTTCAGAACATACAACAACCCAGCCATTAAGATGGTGTATCAAGACATTAGCTTTCCAGAAAGCCCCCCAGTATATTGCAAGGATGGTCCATACTGCTAACATGACCATAAGGGTCCCTGCCAGGACAAAACAAATGAACATCCCTTGAGCCTTTGTGGTTGCAGGATCCTTGTGGAAGAAACCACTGGAGAAAGGCAGAAGATCCAAGCTCTGGATTATTTTTTCATTTGAAGCTCTTTTTTTGCCTTTTTTGCCTCCACTTGGATCAGCATCATCAGAAATGGTGGATTAATCCAGAGAAGTTCGTTGTCAATCTTCTGCAACCTGAACTTGAAGTGACATTGGGCTGGTTGTCTGAACTTAACAAGGTTAAGGTGTCACCCTGTAAAAGCAAAGAGATGTCCTCTGTGTAAAGAGGTAAAGAGGTGTGACCTGTACGACAACACATGAGGAGGAAAAGAAGTGCTTATCACAGCTACAACCTTCTTGCATCACAACTTGTGCAATGCATCAGTCTGTTTGCTTCAATGCTACTTCATGCCAGCAGTTTTGAGATATTCTTAATGCGCCTGAAGGTGCTGAGCACTGACAAAGTGCAGCGACAGAGATCGCTGTGATATGAAAACATCCATCTGTGCTTGTCTGTGCCGACTGTAACAAAGTAGGGCTCCACATGCTAGAGCTTTGACTAGTCTTAAAATAAACCAAGGATAAAAGAGGGAAGTATGCTTCTTTGTCAGCTCATGATTGATCTTGTCTGTGCCAATCAGGGCTCCACATGCTAGAGCTTTGACTAGTCTTAAAATAAACCAAGGATAAAAGAGGGAAGTATACTTCTTTGGCAGCCTGTGATTGATCAATTGTGGATCCCAGATCAAGTCTGCCCCTGTCTGACAATGTTTCTCTCCCAGGTCTTTTCCTGCCTTTTACTATGGAGCTTTTCCTTTCTTCCTTTGACTTCCATCATCCATGGCTTGTGAATTCATTTCTATGTTTGAATATTCTTGAGTGTTAGCATATGGATCGATGTCTGAAATGCAACATTGGTTGAAGACAGTCACCATATGCATATTGCATGCTTCACTCTTCTGAGAGTTCTTTCTCTGAGTCCCAGCTCAGTGTCTTCACTTAATAACTCTATTCATATTAGAACTCCTGATATATGGGCCTGATCCCTGATCCTTGTCCAGATAAATTTGTTCTAAATCTAACCTCTAGGCTCAGGTGTATGTGGATAAAAATTAAGATTTGGAGCAAAATCTCTGAGGTAGATGTAAGGATAAAAACTGAGATCTTCCCAGAGCTATGATCCAATTCCAGATAAATATCAAGATTTATTGAAGTCAAAATTATGGACATGAATTTTTATCATCTGTGCAGACCAAATGATTGTATAATCCTTGGCCTGAGGCATCTTCCAGATAAAATTGGACATGTCCATGGTCTGAGGAAAATCTGGATAAACACCACCCAAATCTTCTCAAAAAATTCCTGACATAAACTACCAAAATGGTATTTTTCTGCAATACTTTCACCTCCCCCCCA
The DNA here is from genome assembly GCA_036937135.1 of Nidula niveotomentosa. Taxonomy (NCBI): domain Eukaryota; kingdom Fungi; phylum Basidiomycota; class Agaricomycetes; order Agaricales; family Nidulariaceae; genus Nidula; species Nidula niveotomentosa. The sequence continues at coordinate 14,951 of JASFDE010000299.1, read as the reverse complement.
GTCCTATATGAGTCTGATCAAACTGTCAGACTCCAATCTGACTCTGTTCTGACTCTGATCAGACTTGTTGACTTACACATGAAGTGAACAAAATCTGATCAGAGTCTGATCAGAGTCAGATGGGAATCTAATGGGAGTCTGATGGGAGTCTGATAGGAATAATTTCTTAAACTTTCAAAGTAAATAAAAGTGCATAAAAGACTTCTATACAACAGAATTGACCCTTCAACCTCCTCATTTCAGTTTAAGTAAGAATTATTTGTAGTGATATAACCAACTTAGCCATTGGTCCATTGAAAGTCAAGCACTATATAATTATCATATTAGGACAGTATGATAGGTGTATGTTAAAAATTAAATTTTCTTCTCACACAGATATTATCTAAGCATAGTTGTTTCATGAAATATGTGGGTAAATAATATTTATACTTTATTTGATATTTTTTTATAATTGTATTTAATTTTAAATAATATCTAAGTCGAAATAAATGAAAATAAATCCTAAATTGAACGAAATAATTCGAGTAAAAATGACTTTTAATTGAGGACTAAATTTTAACATGTTTACATAAGCAAAAATTGACCATAAATCTATATATAGAGCGCAATTTAATTAATAGTGTGCATCTATTGGCAGTTAGCATATATATAAACATTTTGAAATAAAACTCCCCATGGGCCTCACTGCTGGCAGCAGTGAATTGGGCAAGATGCAAAATTGATGCCAAACAAACTTGCAAAATTATAGATAGACCACCTTGCTAAATTTACCATTCACCAGAAATTTGCAATCTGCAATAAACAATTAGGGATAAACTATTGGGAAACCCCCCTTTCTCCTATAACCCCAGGTTTGTTCGGAAACCCCACAAAGTTGTCAAAAGTTAGTAAAAGTCCTGATAATAAACTATATTCTTCTGGCTGGTTTTGGTAATGATCTGATCACAATCATTGGGCCTACCTCAGCAGTAATGTCAAAGCCTCTTAGTAAAAATGAGTTTGTCAGGTCATAATCTTGTGGAAGTCTGGGAGCAGCAGCGCAAAAACACAAATTGACTAAATTTTGGCTTTGATGGAATAACATGACTACAACTTAACTGAGAGAAGTCAAATCAGAGTCAAGCATTTTCTCAGTAGTTGCCTGCTGTATTCCACACTTGCAGCTTGCTTGCAAGCACTGCTTTTGCTTTATTTCATTTGTAAACCCAATTTTGTGGGCAATAACAAGAACTATCTATGATCAGAATAGTACATGGAATGGAATACACAGCAATTTTGCTCATTCAACTCCGAGCAGTGTTTAAAAATGCACTGATGGCAGCAGAGGTCCGTAGACCATCCCATGGGGATTCCTTTGGAAGGGGAGGGTTTCTGTACAGTAAAATTTGGGAAACCCACCCTTTCTACAGAAAGGGGGGTTTCTCAATAGATTTCTCCAACAATTAGAATGCAAACAGAAAGGTAAATTCTGATCAAATTTGGAATTCTGCAGAATTTCACATTTTGTGTTGCTTATCTGAGATTCAAAAGATAAAGACAATTAAAATTTTAGTGTTAATATAGCCAGATGCACAATTCATCATTTCCCTAAAGGGAAAACAATATGCAGAATTTATCATTTTCCATGACAAAGAAATTTGTATTTACAAACAAATATAGCAAATAGGGAAATTTGATCAAAATTTACAATATTTCATGATACAAAATTGATCTTATCCTGTCAGATCCATGTTATATTTTAATCACATTTCATATTTTCTATATTTGTGTAAAATTCAATATAAATGCAACATTCTTTGTCATGGAAAATGATAATTCTGCATATTGTTTTCCCTTCGAGGAAATGATGAATTGTGCATCTGGCTAGATTAATGTTAAAATTTTAATTGTCTTTGTCTTTTGAATCTCAGAAAAGCAATGCAAAAGGTGAAATTCTGCAGAATCTATAATTCTACTAAGACTTATCCTTTTGTTTGCATTCTAAATGCCTTTTGCAGATCACAAATTTCTTGTTAAATGATAAATTTAGCAAGATGAACTACTCAAAATTTTGTAAATATGTTTTGCATCAATTTTGCATCTTGCACAACTCACTGCTGCCAGTAGTGCCTGTAGCTCAGTTGGATAGATCTATTTTATTTTATTTTATGTAAGCCAAATGAAGAAGCTAAAAGTTCAATTCCCACTGGTACAGGAATTATCAAATGAGATGTATGTGTCTGATTAGACCCGATCAGAGTCCGATCAGACTCAATTCCAATTGGAATCATCGATTGAGAGACAGTGAGACTTCCTAATTTTCCAACAGTTCAAAGGTTTTTTATTTCAAAAATGATTCTGGCTTCAGACATGCGTATACGTACAGTCCGTAGATAATAAATATTTAAACATAGGTCAACTCCCAATAGTCGGCGTTAAAAATTTAAGCCTAAGTAAAGCATAAAAAAACAATTCTCTGGAGTTAGCCCAGCATTGGGAAGTAAAGCAATGCAATAGCTGATATAAAAAGGGAAAAAAAGAGAGCAGAACGCAAAGTCGGAGTTAAATATTTATTTTCCAAGAACCGAGAAATGACGCCCGTGGACTTGACCGTATTTGAGGAATACATGGTCATAGGAGCTCCAGCCACTGAATATTTAGTCAGTCCAAGACGACCTTTATCTAACCGCGCCAAAAATCCTGCGGCAACTTCATCGCTGAAGCTCTCGATGGACGAAAATGCATTTCCTACACCCTTCCGACCATTGATCTCTTTCAAAACATGTTGAGCCTCGAGATCGTCTGGAACTAAGATCTCAATTTCTTCTGGAGTCACGATAGGTCCATTAGGATCGAGTAATTTGCTATCCAGCCGCGGCGCTATGCGGGAGTGAAGCTCAGAGTCGACAGGTAGGAATACACCTCCGCAAAATTTAATTGTCTTTTGGAGTTCGTCCTCTGACATCCGCTTGCCGACGTCAGCATCTCCCTGAATGACTACAACAGGGGTTAATTATCTCCTGAAAAGAAAAAAATAAAAGGAGAGATAAACACCAGGTCTAATAATCTCAAACGCTCTGTCGAAGTTGTCCTCGTCGAAATCGGAGAGAACAGGTTTATCCTGGGCTCGCATCTGTTTGTAGGCACTCAGAACTACTACGAGGAACCTGGATAAAACTTAGAAGAGCTGATGAAGAACAATTTACATGTGGCCCACCTCGTGTATGCAATAGCTATTTTCTCATCGTGGTACTTGCAAACATCCTTTTCGTCAAACTCACCACGAATGGAAGCAGAAATAGAGACTGCCGCTGCCAAGCCACCTGTGAAAGCCAGATGCACTCCAGACGAGAAGAACGGGTCAATAAAAGCTTAAGAAGGAAAGGCCGAGGTGAGTTCACTTATCAGAATTTATGATAATTCGTGAAATTCACCTGCAGCATCACCGATCAAACGATAATGATTTCCGGAGTAACTCGGTGCGCTGTAGCTGAAGTCACTGGCGCTCTGTACGACTGGATATGGACCATCGTCAACAATTTTCCCATCACCTAAAAGATTGATTAGTCCTGGGCTTAATTTGAGGCACTCAAGATAGTGCTCTTTGAGGGACGGTGCGACCCCGCCATTCCGGCTTTTTTCAGTCTCTCTCCGTTGGGCGCTCATAGCTTCATTCATGACAACGCCCACTGATGTCATCCCATTGTGAAGAGGAATAAACCAGTTCCATCCAGATTCGTCTGCATAGGGATTCACATATTTTAATATAAAAACTAAAAGACTGGTTAAAAACAAACCTGTCAAAGCCTCAAACCAAGGTGCGTTCTCCCTTTTCGTACCTACACCGTATGCACCAGTACCCTTCCAATATCCCCAGCACGCTACATTACGCAGGCTCGTATTGACCTTCCGATGCTTAAGATACTTCTGTGACATGATGCCTTCTCGACCAGTTGCATCGACGAGGTATTCAAAATCGATATTCCCTGTAGCGCCCTTGTTGACATTTTTCCATTTTACAGATATGGGGCGACCCTTCGTATTATTGCCAGAAAAGCTAATCGAAAGCGCACGAGTCTCCTCGAAGACAGAAACACCGGCCTTCCCGGCGTTACTCAGGAGAATTTGGTCAAAATCAGCCCGGGTCTAGGATATTCCATCTTTTCAGGACGAAGAACAGATTATAGAGTACGAATATACACTTACTACATTCCAGGCTCCATTGTCTGGGCTCAACCTGATAAAATCAGTATCTGTGCAGACGTAAGAAATCATTAATGTATGAAAATTACATGAAACTTACAAGCTTCTCTCTTTTCTCCTACAAGCTTCAAAGTAGCGCCTGGCTAATCAGATAGTCAGATATATCGCTATACATCGGAGGCCTTAGTATAATTTACCTTCTTACAAAAACCAAAATTCTTTATAGTCTCCTCTAGCTCTATGAACTTAAGGAACTGCCTGCAGGACGGTAGCAGGCTCTCCCCGATATGATATCTGGGAATCCGATGAGACAATTGACGTGCATCTAAACGGGCGCTCCTACCGGGGAAACTTGCTTGCTTCGAGAAGGACAACATCAAAGCCTTCTCGAGAAAGTACTGTAGCAGCGTAGCTTCCAGCAGGACCGCCTCCAAGGACTAGTATCTGTGCTTTCTCTGGCTGCAATGGAATAAGGAGTGAGCGCGGTAATTATATTTCTTTCATCCATGGGTGCTCACAATAGGTTGGGACATCTGGAATTGCGAAGGGTTGTGTGACAGTAGACTTGATTCGCCCTTTCAGTTAAAGCAGTCTGAATCAATTTCTTGAGGACTTTTCTGCGTCTGCGTTATCTGAGGTAGAAATCTGTCTGATTCTAATGGATCAATGACTACTTGTGGCACATTTTTACAGATCCTATATCAGAAATTTAGCATCCCATGCAGTTAACAATACATACACCGGCTCTTCTTGTTCAAATGATATTACTCGATGCTGATGCTGGCCGATGAAAAAGGCGAACTACATCAAACTCGCGTTTGCGCTTGTAGAGAAGTTGCTAATTCTGGATATGGTCATTGCTTGTCGGATATAATATCAAAATTGTCAACAGAATGAGAACAAGATCAGATATGGCAAAGAGGCCCGATTGATCCTACAGCATACCCTCGGAACAAATGTAAAGCATAATTCAGATGGCAACGCGATTGACTTCCCGTAGCAACTCTTGATGGACATGGTGTAAATATGTTGAACAGCTTCTATGTAGATCCTAGAGCGATGAAAAAATTGATATAGAATCTAAATAGATTGATGGATATATATACCTTAACGATCTTGAAGAGCTTCTGAAGAGCGATAGTTCTGAGTAGATGAGGCGATGATTTTGGGCGAAAAAATGAATATTTTTTAGATCCGAAAGTTCTGGAGTCAAACCCGCTAGAGGAAGACTCAAGCCAACTACAAGGGACGTCTATGGGNNNNAATGAATATTTTTTAGATCCGAAAGTTCTGGAGTCAAACCCGCTAGAGGAAGACTCAAGCCAACTACAAGGGACGTCTATGGGCAGAGTAGCAGTATAATAAGGAAGTTTCTTATTATACTATTACCCTGCCCTGGTTCACCCTATTTTTTAGATCCGAAAGTTCTGGAGTCAAACCCGCTAGAGGAAGACTCAAGCCAACTACAAGGGACGTCTATGGGCAGAGTAGTAGTATAATAAGGAAGTTTCTTATTATACTATTACCCTGCCCTGGTTCCTTAAAGGAACCAAACTTATAAGTTAAAGATGGATGGTGGGGAAAAACCGCGACGGCGCGATAGCTTTACAAAAATTGCGAGCATATTTCAGACCGCGATGTGAATTTTAAATCAAGTTATACATACTTGTGAGCGCAGTGTGAGACGACGAGGGAGCCCTCTCATGCACTCGCAGGCCAATGTAAAAAGAGGCGGAAGAAGCCGAAATCGCCATTAACCTCGGGCAACAACACGTACATACACCATTGCCCGAACCAGTAGCTACAAATGATTCAACTGAATACACCGGAGCTAGGCCGCAGAACATCATCGATATATACACTAATGCGACGAACATCACTCAGTGCTTCGACATCCTATCGAATCGAGAGAAGTTGAGCAGTTCAAGGTAGCATGATTTGGATCTGGTGAGAAATTTCCTGAGTTCCAAGATAACAGTTAGCTTCCTGATATTTGATTAGTGGGTGTCGTTGCATACCGTTTCGGACTACTTATGTGATCTAACTTGCAAAATTTCGAGCAAGTCAGATGCCAGCATATGTGCAGCGCCGTCCATGCGAATTATTGTCAAGTGCAAAACTTTATATGTTTTGTATGTAGAAACACGTCAAATAAAGTGGGAATATCGATGGGGAATGAATATTGACTCGACACTTGGAATCATTTCTGAACGCGCAACCAGATTAAATCAGTACACTGTGTTATTGTTGTACGTTTATTTTATTTTATTGCTCATGCCGTCTTCGACAAAGTTAACCATTGGATAGCCATGCCACATTATTCAGTAACACTCACTGGCAAATGCTCATGCCCTTCCAACGTCAAACCATAAGACTGGTCTAAGTTTAGTGACTGGTATATGTTTCAGCATAACTCTCTGGACTTTCCTACTGGTGCGTATGGACCCTCCTTCGTTCGTTTTATTTACGATGAGTGATGGAAGTGGTCCTGTAGTCCAGGTGCCCATGTATCCCTTGCGTGCGTCCCGCTCTGCACCAGATCTTGAATTCGAATGGATTACAAACCAAGAACGGTCCTATATTCTCCGGAAGACATCAACATACAGAGCGATACAACTGTAACTGATATCGGTATCACGAAGTTAACACCAATGATGTCGGAACTATCTTGCGATTGTGTAAATTCACTTCTATTTGATTGGCCTATCCGTCTGAAGCTGTTTTACTATTAGCTATGGCGGGTGAACGTACTCTGGGACTATTCAGTTTTATCCAAGAGAAACCTGTCAACTCGAGCGTCCTTATCTTTCTCGTTCAGTCCTGATGCGAACCTCCACTCATATTTCATTCGGTAGTATTTTCCCACAATCGTTGTGGACAAGACTTAAATTTCGATGCCTTCTGATGGAAAATATAGCTTCAATCCGAATCGAGGATGTCCGTGATGTTGAAATTTTCAGTGCTTACATATAACGGCGAATCCCCGCTCTGAGACTCTCCAAACCCTGCTGCAATCTTGACAATCAGTTAGTTGTCTTTCTCCTGCACCTCTACTCTGAACGCAGACGCTAGGAAGTACAAAATGATAACCAGCTCCGGGACTACAATGCCTCTTCCTAGCTCAACACTTTCTCGTCTGCCTGCTACAGGCGTCCTTCCATTCGAGCCTATTGCGATCATAGGCGTTGGGATGCGTGCACCTGGGGGTATTAGTAATTTCACATCCCTTTGGGAAACCCTCGTTCAACGTAAATCACATGATGCATGCGTAGCTACCGATCCACGTTTTCTGCGTCGATTCGATCCAGAGGATTTCAAGGCTATGTTCTCCGCTACTCCAGACGCGAAGACAACATTGCACGGAAATCTCTTTGACGAAACCCCTGGTTTAGATGAAGCTTATTTTGGGATAAGCAAACGTGATAGCAATTGCATGGACATACAGCAGAAGCTTTTGCTCCATGTAGCTCACGAAGCCCTAGAAGATGCAGGTTTTACTGGGAACGCAGATGGTTCAGCAATGGACCCCTTAACTTTTGGTGTATATATTGGATCGGCCACCGATGATTTTTTTAAGGTACGCGCCTTTCATCGAGATTGACGAATTCGATATTGAGGAAATAATCTGTGCACTGCAGGATCCAAATAACTATTCATATGATATATACCATCTTGTTCGCACTCATAGGGCTTTTCTCGCTGGTCAAATTAGTCACCACTTTGGTCTTCATGGCCCCTCTGTTGCAGTCGACACTGTCTGTGCCGGTTCAATGACGGCTTTTAATGATGCCTGTCGTGCCTTAGCGACAGGCGAGTGTCGTGCCGCCATCGCCGGCGGTGTGCATGTAATGACACCTGTTTCGGCCCCACCAGCGGTCATATCGCTTAAATTAGCGGGGTTTCTGGATCCTGAAGGCCAATGTAAACCATTCCTTGCAGATGGGAAAGGATATTGCCGAGCCGAGGGTTGCGGGCTCGTTGTTCTGAAACGTCTTTCAGACGCAGTTCAGGACGGTGACCGCATTCACGGCGTTATTCGAGGTATGGGCGCCGGAAACATGGCAAGCGCCAAATCTATCTTGCGTCCAGACAATACGCAACAGAGTATATCCTTAGCCAGGGCTATTGTTTCTTCGGGTGTTGATCCTGCAGATATCAGTTTCGTAGAGGCTCATGGACCCGGCACGCAGCAAGGCGATCCGGCAGAGGTATTTTCCATCTGCTCAGTAGTGGCGGGTCAAGACAGGAGTGATACCCTTGTCATAGGATCTATTAAGGGCAACATTGGTCATTCAGAAGCAGCATCGGGATCTCTTAGCTTATTCAAAGTTCTGGCAATGATGCGCTACCGACGGATTGCTCCCCAAGCTACCTTCCACCCATCGAAGATGAATTCCACCCTTAAACCCTTCTTCGAGCGATATCCTATCAGGATAAGCGATAATGAACAAGATTGGAGCACACCTCGCCGTATTGCCGTTGTGAGCAACTTCGGTGCTTCTGGCTACGCGGGACATATGGTTGTCGAAGATGTATCCTCCTCTATGAATAAGCCAGCTTCCTCGCTGAGAAAGATGATTTCTCTTCCTTTTATGATCTCTGCTAAGGATAAGCCTACGCTTTTGATTCTCGCTCGGAGCTACGCAGATTGGTTAGATGGCGATGGCGCCTCAGTGGAACTTCATGACATTTCTTACGCAACAACCGCCCGGCGGATGATTCACCCGTATTTTTTTCTTGTGCAAGCCCGGTCGCATGCCAATTTTGCACAACAGCTGCGTGAAGATAAATTACAAGTCATAGATGCTTCGTCGAATAAGTCACGTTCTGTGGCCTTTTGTTTCTCAGGCCAGGGCGGTCCGCGACTCGATCCACGTCAATCTGCTCTCTATGGTGTGTCAGCTGCTTTCACATCTTCCGTGGATAACTGCTTTCTGCTCTCCGAAAAAGAGCAGCTCGTTGCAGCGGACGATATTGAACTACTTGAGCTTTTTGCCTTACAGATGGGTCTAGCAAAAATGTGGGCTTCTTGGGGGATTAAACCAACAGCTGTCGCAGGATTCAGCTTTGGCGAGTATATCGCTCTCGTTGTTGCTGGTGTTCTCCGCCTTCGAGATGCTCTCAAACTTGTTGGTATTCGTGCAACTCTCATTCGTGAGAATTGCTCCGGAACTATAAGCAAAATGGCCGCACTTCGATTACCCCTTCCACAAGTGTATCAGCTTTTGGGACAGCAGCAGGTAACAAAAGTAGAGTTGGCGTGTATCAACGGCGAAGATCGGGTGACGTTAGCGGGAACGCCCGAAGATTTAACTATCTTCCACAGCGAGATTCTGAAGGTCTATCCAACTATTCGGTGGCAGATGGTAGATAACATGAAGGTTGGCTTCCATTCCCGCTTTGTGAAACCTGCTTGCGAAAAGTTTCTGCGGGCTTGCGAGGAGATCGAGTTCTACCCTTCGGAGACTGGGCTGTTATCTGGCACACTGGGACGCATGTGCTCCTCTGGTGACAGTGCCTTATTACAGGTTGATTATCTTGTTCGCCACTGTCGGGAGACCAACAAATTTGGTATGGCTATTCTTGACTACAGCGAAAAAAATGACTCTGCCAACATATCACAGCCAGATTGGATTGAATTGGGGCCCCATACGACGACGATTGGGTTTATTCCACAATCTTATGGTCAACTCAAGCTCCCTTCTCATAGAAATGGTGTTTCTGGATGGACAACAGTCCTCGATACCATGACAACATTATACACCGTCGGACATTCCATCAGCTTTACCGCGTTTCACCGCGATATTAACCCCACCGCCCACCATATCGACCTACCGAGGTATCCATTTCGTCTGCAGCCTCATTCATATTCTGTCCGAAAAGTAGTCGATGTCTCATCTACTCCATCTAAAAAGACTGTCTTCTCTCGCGTCACGTCTGCCGAACTGGCGCCCGTTCTGCGAAGCCACATTGTTGCTAATCAAACAATTTGCCCTGCATCGGTATATATGGGACTCGTATTCGCTGCATGCGCCGAGGGACACCAGGAGAGAACGGCTTTCCGTCTTTCGAAGCTAGTGATGGCCACGCCATTCACAAATCTGAACGACAGCTGGCTGGAAGCTCGTGCGACCCTTTTTTCTTCGACTGGAATGCCTTCCGGTTTCGATGTGATCAGCAAGAGTGGCCAGGTGCATGCGTCAATGCACATCGAGAATCTCGATCAAGCTCACCTGCTTGATTCGCTCAGTTCGTCCTATCAATGCTCCCCATGAAATATCTTCCGGAGACGAACATTCTCGACAAGCGATTGGCATACGATCTATTCAGCCAAACAGTTTGCTATGGCGCTCACTGTCAAGCTCTCCGTCGTGTTTGGGTTTCTGCAGACGGCCACCAGGCATGGGGGTCCTTCGTAAACGAGGAAGATGAGATCGCAGAGCGAGCTAAGGTCGAGCCAACTAGTCTCCAGAATTTTTCACCGATATTGGTCGACCGCGCCTGCCAGCTTGTTGGTCTATTGATCAACACCTGTGGATCTCGTGCACGCGATGAGATCTTTGTAGCCAGTGAAATTGATCAAATTGAAATCGATCTCTCCAAAGTCCAGTGTAATGGCTCTTTCGAGAGCTATGCATCATTTGAGCTTGTCGGCGGCGTGGCAGTAGGTCAGGTCTTCACGTTCGACCAGGAGCGGCGATTGGTTGCAGCATTTAGAGCTGTCAGGATGCGCCGAATGAAACAGCACGTAGTAGAACATCTGGCTCGTAGGGCTTCCGGAGATGTTGGAGGGTCGCAGCCTAAACCGCAACCAGATCCTACCAAAAGCTTGCCTTCGCCGTTGCTGACCCCAAAAGAAGAAGCTAAGGATTCATTGAATGAGCAACTACGCAAAAGCGTGTCTACGTTCTTCCAGTCTACATTAAGCGTCAATGATATACCTCTAGACAAAGAGGTACGATCTGAATATTGCGATTGTTATGGCGCTATTTAACTGATTAATCACCGACAGCTGGCTGATCTTGGCCTCGATTCTCTAACTTCTGTCGAGATCAGCGTCGAGCTCGAACGTCTGCTTCCCGATCACAGGTTTTCAGCTGAACTTCTTGTCCAGCCGAAGGTTACGCTCAGAGGCGTGTTTAAAGCTCTGAATTTATCTTCTACGTCTGGATATGCGTTTGATGCTGCGTTAGCAACGAACATAATATCATCGTCCGTGGCTGGGGACGAACCGGCCCTTTCAGTATCTGACTCTTCAATTGATATGACAGACGGCACGAAGGCAGTACTCGACCTTATAGGTTCCAATCCCGAGCAGATACAAGAGAAACCGGGAACTAAACCACTTATGCTTATTCACGACGGTGGCGGAACGGCACTGGCGTACCGTTTACTTGGTGACATTGGCTGCACTCTGCTTGGTGTGCACTCTCCTGGCTTGAAGACGGGTACTGGAATTGTCAGTATTCGTCATGCAGCGGACCGGTATGCTACTTACGCGCATCAGCATCTCACTCGATCCTCGTGTAATTCTACTCGACTCATTGTAGGTGGGTGGTCTCTTGGAGGCATAATAGCTCTTGCACTGGCCGCTGCAAATCCAGATCTTGTTTCAGGCGTGCTTCTTCTGGACCCTCCCCCTCCTGGAACCGCTGCGATGAAGCCAGACGAAGCTGATGTTTTAATTCCGAATTCAAATCCTGGTAACTCCAGTGGCTTCAGTACGCTCGTCCGAACTCAACTCAAAATGAATGCTCAAGCTCTCAGTATTGATGCGGACCGCCAGGGAGGCCTGGAAGCCATCGCTACGAAGTTGAGATGCCCTGTGTATCTTGTTAGCGCCGCCGACCCTCTCGATGTTAAAGCACGGAATGTGCAGTATTTTCCAGGTTCTTGTTCTGAATGGATGTTGAGCTATGATAGGACCCAGATGGCTGAGGCGGCTTGGAGAAGTGCTTTGGGGGATCTCCTCGTCGGTACCATGCAGACAGCTGGTGATCATTTTTCAATTTTTAGCCAAACCCGTGCCAAGAGCACCACTCAAGCTGTACAGCGAGGCATCGATGCTCTCGAGACAAGCGGCATGCAAGCCCCTAATTATTTCTAGACATTCATAACTGTTTTATCTGACCACCGTGTATACATGACTAGTGGTGTCAAAGTTCGGTTCTGAACTTCGGTTCGAACCTGAACGCTTGTGAACTGAACGCCAAGTTCGGTTCAAAGTTCGGGCACATGAGGAGAACCGAACGTAGGGTCCGGTTCTCCGTTCTTGTAATTGAGAAATATTGAGAACGCGTCTGAACGTGTTCGAACGCGTTCGAACGCATCGAAAAAATAATAATTTCTCTTGAAAAAACTTGTAGCAATGCTTTTACCCATCACCCCCCAAGTGGCCGTATGCGCTCCCTTAACCGCCGATTATCACCGGGTAGTAGATATCGCTGAGTTCAAAATTGATGTACACTTGACAACGTGCAATGATTGCTTTACCGGATGCTCGACCAACCTATGCGTCGTAGTCCTACAATATTTCCTCATCTCTCCATTACATTCAAGCTCAATCTAGGGTCATCTCCTTCATGATCAATGGCAGCTCCACTCTGCACATGGCTATCTAGATCCCAGATTCTCAGTGCTGTGGCCTTAGTAGTTGGTTGCTTCAAGACCACTGAAAATTTCGATTTATATGTTTCAACTTCGCCTTCTGTTCTGCTCGAAAGAAAATTTTATTCCAAGGAATGAAGACTAACCTCTTCATATCTCCTTTCTTTGAATAGACCATACTTTCTCCATAAGCCGGAGTCCGATGAAATCTCTTTGTGAAAACAGTATTTAAGGTATAACTTGAGTGCTTCAGTTGAAACACTCATCTTGCAAGCTGCCTTCTTTACACTCTTAAATCAACCTTTTGCTTCAATGTCTAATACTGCTGATTCTGATGCTGGATGCGCTGTACGCCCCAATGGCTATCTGAAAGATGCCTCAGAGATCGCCTGGTACAATGACAAGGACGATGAAATTCCTCTGGCGGTCTCTGGTGACTCAGCATGCATCTCAGAGGGGAACTCCGTCGAATTATTGGCTGCACCCACTTCAGCAACTATTCATCCTTTTTTTTCATGTCAGAAGGCTCCCACTCTTGTTGTTGCTGGTTCTCGTCATTCTACACGCACATCTCGACCATCTCAGTGCATTCGCGATATCCAGGCTGCTGCTGAACCTTCGACTAGCTCTTCTAGCAAGTCCACTAGAAGAAAGCGCAAGGCCTCCATGAGCCCTGGACCCTCGCATTGTGTTACGCAAAAATGCATTATTATTAACTCTGATGGTGAAGAGTCTAACCAAGATGAAACCGACAAGGACGACAACACTATGGAAAGGATAGACAATGATGATGATGGCTCGAGTCTATCATATGAAGTTATAAAAAAGATGGCAGATGCTGATCATAATGTGCACATATTTTCTAACTATAATATGTCTATTCCAATTCTACAACTCAATGTTTCTTTCAGGCAACACTTAATCGTGTCAGAAATGATTTATCTGCTGATATTTGCACTATATTTTGTCGTGATAAGGAGTACAAGAACCCTACCACAGGTAAAGTTCAGGATGGTCACTGGTGCAAAATTTGCCTGTGTGTATTTCGATCATATCTACTATTTGGTTAGACTATCAACTTATTTCCTTATAACGATGCAGTGAAGAAGAGTTAATTAACAAGAAAACTTGCTTCTTAACCGGCAGTATAACAACGCTACAAATGCATATTGCGAGGTATGTATAAATGTTTCTTATCATAGACTCACTATCTCATCCAAGACTATTATAACTGTAGATGGCATGTGGAAATATACATTGATCGTTGCAGGAAGGTGGGTATAGAGCCACATCCGCAAGCTCTTTCAAAAATATCCTCCGAAGGAAGCAAGGGGTATGTATTCTGATTCAACTGGCAGAATGTTACTTGAATAACCAATCTCATATTTAATGCTGTAGGTTGCTCCAGACAACACTCGATTCTGTGTTTGCTTGTGAGCCCAAGCAAGCACCATTTACCACTGCAGGATTGCTTGATTACATTGTCGAGCTTGTTGTCTGTGAAGACAAGGTTAGCATTGCGTTATTCATAAACAAAGATATAGCTCATAATGGTACTTGTTGATTCTCTAGGCATTTCGGCTTGTTGATCAGGGAAACTTTCGGCGTCTTATTCGATACTGCCGTCCCTCAATTTCTGAGAAGGATATACCACACCGAAATACTCTTCGAAACGAGATATTAAACTGCGCTAAACTTGCTGAGGCTCAGGTACAAGAGAAGTTGGAGAAATTGCCCTCCAAGGTATCATTCACATTCGACACATGGACATCAAAGCCAGGTGATCTGTACCTCTCAATTACTGGTCACTACATTGATGCTCTGCCTGATCACCCTAATGACTGGAAGCTCAAGAGCGAGCAATTGGCCTTCGACACAATTGAAGGACGCCACACTGGAAAGAACATTGCCTGTATTCTTACACAGACAGTGGATTGCTATCGCCTGCATGGAAAGGTGGGTATTTTATTGCATATACACATCGTATAATAATTAAATATTATTGCAATTAGGTTGGTTGGATGACAAGTGATGGAGCATCTGTCAATCGCACCACAATTCGTGAGTTTGAGAAGGATCTCAGCATAGCTGATTTAGGCTGGTCTGCAGAGGAGCATGATATTTTGTAAGTCAAAGTGACTCCCTTCTCTTGCACAATACAT
>JASFDE010000298.1:0-17927 GCA_036937135.1 Nidula niveotomentosa | reverse complement strand
GCCTTATCTAAGTCCCGTCCGACATGACGCAGGTCACGTGTCATTGATCAATGATTATCCATGGAACTATCCGCTGCATGTGTGGCAACTCGCTAGCATATTTACATCCATATTGAATTATGGCACTCACACCACATTACCAAGTTTTCAAGCAGCTTCCTCAGGAACAGTGGATTAAATAGACTTCACCTGGAGTCCACCTGGAGTCCAGCTGAAGTCTTGGACTCTACCTGAAGTCCACCTAGAGTCCACCTAGAGTCCACCTGGAGTCTACCTGGAGTCCTGGAGTCAACCTGGAGTCCACCTGATCTCATGGAGGATGGCAACATACTGAACAGTCTTCAGGTTGTAAGGTCTATGAGGTGGAAGGTGATTAACCTTCTGGCTACAAATGCATTGAAGTTGTTGGACCAATTATCTGAGGTGCATGGACTAACAATGGAAGATTTGAAAAGGTCCAATGCTGTTCCCTTGAGGTAGGAAAGTGCATAATTCACCTTCCAATTTTTGGAGGTGAATGTTTCAGGACAGTTGTCAAAGTTCAAAAACAACAAGATGAGGAATGAGCAAAGTTTGAGGAGTCTGAGTCATTGAATTGATCTGGAGCTCAGATATGGGTCTTTGCAGATCTGGTAGGCTGTTGCATCCCTTGCATGCCCTGAAGAAAATGATTAACCCCTGCAAACAGGAGATTCTGATAGTCTGGCTGATTGGAGCCATCTGGAGGAGGGTTTGGAGCAGGCCCCCTAGGAGGATGATTTGGACCTCCTCCACCACCACCTCTGCCTCCTACACCACCATCTCCACCACCACCACTGTTACCTCTGTTGCCTCCATGAGAACCTCCATGAGAAGATCCTCAGTGACTTGGAGGATTGAAGCAAGGGGGCATGGAATGCAGTGCACCACTACCTGAATCCTTTGGAGGTTGCAAAGCTCCAAAGAATGCTGGAAATTCAGTCTAGAAAGGATCCCCTGGGTTGGAAACACTATAGTTGCAGTTTGGTCCTGTAGTTACTGCTTCAGCTTCTGACTCTGGATCCCCTTTGTCATCAGACAGAGGGACTGAAGAGATGCTGGAAGTTTTGGCAGGAGGGATGGGAGTGAATTGACTAGCAACTGAAGTGACAAAGGATAAGGTAGGGTCCTCAGGATTCAGATTGGTGATGTTAGGATTGTGACAAATAATTGTAGAAATGGTCTGGGGGCTTTCAAGAAAGCTTCTAGAATGTTGACTCCCAGGTTTATGATACTTGCTGGGTTTTGACAATTGAGAGGAAGTGTTGAAGATATTGGATCTTCCACCCCAAGGGAAAGACATGGTGAAAATGTAGGATTTGGAGGGTGAGTTTGTAAATACTGTCACGAACCAATCTGGAGGCATCCCAGAGGTCACATGATTTGCAAGTCCCAAAAATGGAACAAAAGCAAAGTACCAAGGTATAGCTCTGAGGGTGCCTGAATGATTCAGAGGTGTGAAGACATAACCTTGTGGGGACCAGGACTTGGCTTCATCTTATATGAAGCTGCACCTTCCATAATCCTACTTCCTGAATTTAGATGAAGAAGTTAGTGAACAATAAGTTGACAAAGCTGCAACTCAGGAGGTTCCTTCATTGCAACATTGGAGGTGAACTGAGAGCAGAGGGCAAATAAAGAGTAGAGGGAATTGTATAAGCAATTTATGAATTGAAGTACACTACTGAGAGTATTTCAACTTAAATACTAATTATTGAGTCTTGGCACTAAGTGCCCAAAGGAAATGATAAAAGTAGCAAGTCTTGGAGGTGCTCCCATGATGTGAGTACATGTGGAGACCTTCAAGAGAATGTAGACAAAACAAAAGACTAAGTAAGATAATGGAATGAAAGGGTCATATGAATATGTCATGAGGAATCAAAACATTAACATGAATAAGATAAGATGGAGTAGTAAAGGGGATCATGAAAGATAAGAATGAAGATGATAGAGCATACAGATGATATATGATGAAAGGTTCTGATAATGTGCCAAAGTATTGCCAAAGTCTCTTGGTGGTCAACACACAAGTTCCTGGAGGTTGTAGCAAGGTTTGGAGGTATAACTTAGTGTCATGAATGGGATATGACAGAATCCACCAAAGAGGTCAAATTTGGTGCCCCATTCATATTCAATTGAAACCAAGCAAAACCAAGGTTTTTCTCCTGGAAACAGGGATATACCTCACCTGAAATGAAAAGACTTATGATGATGACATTAAAATAATCTGCTTTGTACTTTCATATGTGAGGGGAGGATCTGCTGGGAAGTGGGAACTCCTCAAATACAGGGACTACACAGCAGGTGCTGTCCTTGCCTTCCCAACATGAACAGAATTTCAGAAGTCATTCATAGAAATATTCCAACCTTCAGATACAGCAGGAGAAGCATGTCTCCAGCTAAGAGACCTGAAGATGATAAAAATAGCTGATGAATATATTTCAAACTTTCTAGTATTAACTGCAGAGTCTGAAATAAAAGACAATGCAGCCCTCATTGAATACTTCATGGAGGGACTGAAACCCAGCCTTCTAAACAAGATTCATGACAGAGAAACTGTCCCTGCCAAAATTGAGGACTGGTACAAGCTAGCCACCCAGTTCAACAACAACTATCAAAGAGGACAAGCCATTGCTACCAGACTTAGAGGACGAAAATAAACCTTGAACCAGAACAGTGGAAGATGCTTCCACACCCCAACCCCCACTAATGACCCAAATGCCATGGACATCAACAAGATCTCCATTGGCAGGCTCACAGATGAACAACAAACTGAGCTGATGAAGAAAGGTGCTTGCTTCCAATGCAATAAAGTAGGAGACCTATCCTGGGACTGTGCTAAATTCCCAGGAAATTCACAGAATTCCATGACCACAGCTCCTGTTCCTAAAAAGGTAGGAAGCAAAGAAGCCTATGCTCATATCAGAGCAGTCATGGCTGAAATCTCCAAAGACAACAAATAAGATGTCTATAAACAGATGGAGGAAGTGGGTTTTTAGAAAGGAAGGCTAAGCCAATTCAAGTACCTCCTCTCACTATCTCAAATGTAATTGTAGCTACAAGAAATGAAAGCTCTATGAATATCAACACTAAAATTACTGAGAGAAAAGTAGGAACAAAATCCCTCATTGACTCAGGAGCAGGAGGAATTTTTCTTGATCAGAAGTTTTCCAAATAACATGATCTGAAAATGGAACCTCTTGTTACACCCATCACAGTTTATAACATTGATATAACCAAGAACAAAAAGGGAAGAATCACCCATTGTACTTGGCAAAATCTTCACATTGGAGGAACAAAACTCCAAACATGGTTTCTAATATCTAGCCTTGGCAAAGAACAGGTGATCCTTGGACTTCCCTGGTTAACCTAGGTGAACCCAAAAATTGACTGGCAGAAACAAACCTTAGAAATTCTCTGCTCCCAAATTAAACCTGATTTTTCTGAGATTGTCAGAAAATCAAGAGCTAATGATGAAGCAAAGCAACAAAGGAAAACAACAATTACAACCCTGATCATACCTCAAAAAGTCACCATAGAAGAAATTGAAGATTAAGAAACCCTGCTTGTCAACACCTTCATCCTTGGAGAAAACATGGCACACACCCTGGAATCCATCAAATTAGTTCCAAATTCATTTGAACACACCTTAATTAGGGCAAAAACCTCCATCTCTCAGACCTTAGCACAACCGTCTGATAAGAAGAGAAGAAGCCTATTGAAGAGCTGATTCCTTTGGAATATCACAGATTTAAATCAATATTTGAAAAGAAGGCTTTGGAACAATTCCCAGAAGCCAGATCCTATGGCCATGCTGTTGACTTGAAACTGGACTTCATCCCATGGGACTGTAAAATCTATTCCTTGACACTAGCAGAGCAGAAAATCCAAAATGAATTCATCAAAGAAAACCTTTGTAAAGGTTATATTTGACTTTCAAAATCTTCAATGACCTCTCCATTCTTCTTGTTTCAAAGAAAGAAGAAAGAGCTTTTTGACCCTATCAAGGTTATGTCACAAATGTTCTCTGGAGGCAAATGTCACAAACTGAACCGGAGGCATCCTGGAGGTCACGTGATTTGTGAGTCCCAAGGATGGAACAAAGTCAGAGGACCAAGTCATAACTTGGAGGGTGCCTGAATGAGTCGGAAGTGCAAGGACGTAACCCTGCAGAGAACAGGACTTGGCTTCAGCTTATAAGAAGCTGCGACTTCCACAATCCTACTTCCTGAATTTAGATGAAGGGATTTAGCAAAGGACAAGATGACAAAATTGCAACTCAGGAGGTTCCTTCGTTGCAACATTGGAGGCAAATTGAGAGTAGAGGGCAAATAAAGAACAGAGGGAATCGTATATGCAATTTAATAACTGAAGTACACTACTGAGAGTACTTCAACTTAAATACTGAATATTGAGTCTTGGCACTAAGTGCCAAAAGGAAATGATAAGATTAACAAGGCTTGGAGGTGCTCCTTGTGATGCAAGTACATGTGGAGACCTCTGAGATAATGTAATGAGAACAATAAGCTAAGCAAGATAGTGGAATGAAAAGGATCATGGGAATGTATCATAAGAAACAAGACCATAAGGTGAATACAATATAAGGAAATAATAATGGAGACTAAGAAGATAAGAATGAAGATAATGGAGCATACAAATGGAGTATAGTAAAAGGTTCCAATAATGTGCCGAGGTATTGCCAAAGTCTCCCAGTGGTCAATGCATAGACTCCTAGAGGTTGTAGTGAGTTCCGGAGGTATGACTGAGCATTGTGTACGGGATATGACAGCAAATCTCCAGAGGTCACATGATTGCAAACACTTGGTGGAGGTACAGAAAGATATATGAGAATGGGAGACAAATCTCCAGGATGAGAACCAGAGGATTTGCCAAGGTGGAGGGGCAGCAGTGGAATGCTGCAAAGGGGTCAGGACTTGGCTCCAGCTTATAAGAAGCTGTGCCCTCCTCAATCCTAGGTCCTGTATTTCAGATGTAGGGGTTAACACAGAAGTCCAGAGTGCAGGGATGGACTTTAAGAGATGATCCTTTGTCATGACAGAGGTTAAGGAGAGAAAAAGAGAGTAAGACAGACAGACAAGAGGGAAATTGCAATGATATGTAATTAACAAACTAGAGAGCTATTACAGAGAGTACTTGAGTTTATATACAAGGAGCAGAGACTCTTTTTTGGGTAAGAGTCAGAGAGTGGAGCAGAGTAATTACAAGATAATTGTGGCTGAGATGTGTGGCTGAAACATCATGGAGGGGAGATGAGTAAATCTATAATATAATGAGACAATGATGAAAAATGATGACAAATATTAGGTAATTGGTGGCAGCACAGCTGCCTTGAATGGGTTGCAGAGGCAAAGCCAAAGCACTAGGATGCAGGCAGGGGTTTGGGGGTGGCAGCCCCCAACAAGCTTGAGACCCAGCACTGTAGGAGCTGTTGAGCAAGTGTAGTGAGCCCACAACAAAGGTGCAGGTGGAGAGCTTGTGATAAAGAATGAAACTAAGATAGAAGGATAACAAAGTAAGCAAA
The DNA here is from genome assembly GCA_036937135.1 of Nidula niveotomentosa. Taxonomy (NCBI): domain Eukaryota; kingdom Fungi; phylum Basidiomycota; class Agaricomycetes; order Agaricales; family Nidulariaceae; genus Nidula; species Nidula niveotomentosa. Next base: position 12,367 of record JASFDE010000298.1, on the reverse strand, counting down.
GATGACATAATCAAAGATAAGGGAGATAGGAATAAATGTGGAAATATATGGAATTCCATAGGAAAAGACTTGTGTGATTCAGAAGTAAAATCTCCAGAGATGCTGAGGGTGTGTGGAAATGTGCAATAGCACCTGAAGATCATGTGATTGTGAAAACAGGATATGAGTGGTTACCAGTACCTAAACAACAAAAAAATCAAGAACACCTATCCATTACCTTTGGTAAGTGATCTTGTCAACAAACTAAAAGGTGCCACAGTCTTCTTCAAGATGGACCTCCAAAACAGTTACAATATCATTTGGATCAAAGATGGAGATCAATGGAAAGCTGCCTTCAAGACAAATCATGGTTTATACAAACCAACTGTCATGTTGTTTGGTTTATGCAACTCCTCCAGAGCCTTTCAGGCATTGATGAACAATTCCTTTAAGGATATGGTCAATGAAGGATGGATAGTCATCTATATGGATGACATCCTAATATTTTCAACAAACCCCAATTAACATCAAGTGCAAGCAATTTGTGTCTTAGAACAACTCTGGTAACATGACCTGTACTTGAAACCAGAAAAGTGCAAGCTCAATACACAAGAAATTGATTTCCTTGGTCTTGTCATTGGACCAGGAATTGTTGCCATGGACCTGCAAAACTCACAGGAATACAAGATTGGAAAACCCCTGCCATGGTGAAAGGAGTAAGATCCTTCCTCAGCTCTGGAAACTTCTATCAGAAGTTCATTGGACATTATTCAGACATTGCACAACCTCTGAATGATCTTACCAAGAAAGACAAAAAGTTCAAATGGACCCCAGAATGCCAGAAAGTGTTTAAGAACTCAAACAAAAATTCCTTGATAAACCAATCTTGGTTATCCCTGACACCAACAAACTGTTTTTCATAGGATCAGATGCTTTGAAATGGGCAACAGGTGTGGTTCTGAAACAACAGGACATTAATGGTGATTGGAATCCCTGTGGATATATCTCCCATTCCATTTCTGCACCAGAAAAGAACTACAAGAACTATGATTGAAAACTCTTAACCATTGTAAGAGCTCTTTAAAATTGGTGCCACTACCTCCTTGGAGCCACATTTCTGATAACAATCCTGTCAGATCACAAAAACCTGACTTAATTTTAAATGGAATAGAATTTGAATAGATGGCAAGCACATGTGTCTATTCCTATTGAAATTTGACCTCAACCTGATCCATGTCCTTGGATCAAAAATGGTCCAATCAGATACTCTGTCACAGGGAGAAGACCTTTGCCCTGAAAAAGACACTGATAATGAAGACATGGTCATGCTACCAGACCACCTATTCATTATTGACACCATACTCCATGGAATCATTGCAGAAAATATCATGAAAGATGAACTCATGGTGGTTGTAATGAAAGTGCTGAAAACTGGCAGAATACCCCCAATAAGTCAGCATTATCTGACTGGAAGATAGAAAACAGCACCTTATTCTTCCAAGATAAATGCTATATACAACCAAATAAAGAACTTTGAAGGAAAATTGTGAAAAAATATCACAATTCACAACCAGCAGGACACCCAGGACAATGTGGAACACTAGAACTGGTGAAATGTGAATACTGGTGGCCAGGAATATACACTTTCATCAAAAAATATGTTGAAGGATGTGCATCTTGTCAACAAATGAAAGTTAACATACACCAATAAACCATTTAATTACACCAATTAAGTCACCAACAGAGACATATCTGTTCTCTCATATCATGATGGACCTTGTCACTGACCTACCTGAGAACAATGGAGATGATTCTATTTTGGTCATGGTTGACCACTCATCTATGAAGGGGGTAATTTTAATCCCTTGCAACAAAAAGATTGAAACTCATGGAATTGTGAACCTCATCCTAGACCATGTGTACAGACAGTTTGGACTCCCACAGCAAATTCTCTCTGATTGAGAACCCCCATTTGCTGCCAACATCTTTCAAGAACCCAAAAGACTCCTTGGAATCAGACTTGTTATGAGCACAGCATATCACCCACAGACCAATGGTGAAACTGAAAGAGTTAACAAAGAAGTCAAAGTGTATCTCCAAATGTTCTGCTCAAATAACTACTTGTAGCTGAAAAAAGTAATCACCATATTATGTAATAAATGTGTTCAAGATTTTGTATTGTCTTTGCTTCTCTGTTCATTTACAGTCACCACCAAATGCTAGCTTGCTATAATGGTATCTCCCAAGACAAACCATTGCCAGCTTCCCTCTCATGCAAAAGATCAGTTCATTGGAGCTGTTACTGCTGGCAAACATGTCCCTAAAGCAGCTGAACACTATGCCATCAATCTTCACACCACATTCAGCCTTGTGAAGAAGTACAAAAAAACAGGTTCTACTGAAAACTGGCCACAATCTGGGTGACCACCAAAGCTTACAGAGACTGACAAACACCATATCACTCAAACTGTGAGAAAAGAATGTTGTGCACTGTTTGCAGAGATCAGTAATCAACTAGGACTTGATGTGTCCAATACAACCATCTGACACATTCTCAGTGATGCTGGTTACCATTGTTGTGTGGCCAGAAAGGTCCCATTCCTTACCAACATCATCACCTCACCTGTATGTCATGGGCACAACTGTACAAGCACTATTTGGGCTGGCAATGGAGAAAGGTCATGTGGTCAGATGAAGCATATATTCATCTTGGCAATGATCAAGGTCATGTATTTGTTACACACCATGCAGATGAAGAATTTCTCAATGATTGCTTAGTTCCAACCTTCAAGCAATCACTGGTGCATGTAATGATCTGGGGGTGTATCATGGAAGGAAGAAAAGGGCCATTGGTTGTCCTTGAATATCCAGGTGGGAAAGGTGGTGGAATGAGCACAAAAAGGTATTGTGAGCAAGTTTTAGAGGGTGTTGTCCAGCTGTCAAAAGTACAGATGATCACTCTGTAATTGAACAGCCCCAGGACATTATCCCCACCAATTTCCATACTCTACATTCCCCAATTATGTTGATGACAATGACTACAATCCTGGAAGAGATGCCATTGCCAACATGACTGGAGAACTGTCTGGATAAATTTGAATTTAGAGACTTTGAACACAAGAAGGGGGTAATGTTAAAATTCTTTACTTCATTATTTGTTCCTGTGATGCGAATTTTCCCTTTTGTCAATATACAATTATCACATGATACTTATATTTGGACCAGCCAATGATAACAGTAGTTATACTTAGTAAATCATTCACAGACAATCATAGTTTACTATGAGTAGTCTTCTGTACTTGGGTCTTGCTCCTCAACTTGACCTAGGCAAATATAAGCCTTGTGACATTCTCACCAAACTCCAAACACTTTGAACCTGTTCAAACCTCATCTAAGACTAAGGTCTTGTCAAGGCTCATCAAATCTAAGCTTCTCTTAGATAGATTTAGCAACTCAACAATGTTCCCATTTAGGATGTGTGTCTTCATTGAACTACAAAACACTGAAGCCATCAAACTTGAACTTGAACCTATGACTTGCCTTAATCACTGTAACAAAATGATGGAAAAACAGAAGGTTTTGAAAAAGTGCTACATGAGGACTTTTTATTTTTGATCTTGTTTTTCTTTGCAACATAAAACCAAAAAATGAGTCAAAAATAAACTGAAAAATGCTACCATGAGTGACCTTAATGTTGGTGGTGATCAGTATCAATAACACTATGCCAGCAAAAACTCAGGTATGAATTAATGTGCAGTTTCCCTATTCTGTACTTATTTATATGCAGGAACATATATTTTGGTTAACAGGCTGGGCAGGCACTGGAAAATCTGTGGTTGTGCAAACAACTTGTCAGTCCTGTGTTGAGAAGTTGGACATGGGATCATTGCAAGCTGCCTCAGGAAATTCACAGCTCATTGGGAGCATCTTTCTTCTTCTCCAGAGGAAAAGTTCAGCATGACAAAGGATGATGTCTCTTTCTGACTATTGTGCACCAGCTTGCCTTTCAATTCCAGAGCTTAGAGAGCATGTCTCTACTGCAATGCTGCTTGACCCTACATTGCCCTAAAAATCAGTTGATATCCAGCTCTGGAAGTTGATTATCCAACCTGTCATACAACTTAAATCCAAAATTGCATTGTTCAAATAGGGTGATATTGACTCAGTTTTTCCTTTTATTGCCATTGATAGCTTGGATGAATGCCAACACAGAGAAGAACAGGCTGATATCCTGTGACTCATTGGATTTGTGTCAGCCAAAATTCAATTTCCCTTATAATTTCTCATCTCTAGTTGACCAGAACTTCACATTTGTGTCATCTTTGATGATTTCAAGCTCCAAAAGTTTTCTTGTTGCACTTTCCTTGATAATCAAATTCATTCAGACAATGACATAAGACCCTTTCTTCAAGATGTGTATAAGGATATCTGTGCAAAACACATGCATATACACCTGGTGTTCATTTCCTGAATGGATTTCAGATTACTATCAAGGTTTTAACTGATATTGTTGTAATGTTTTTGAACATGCAAATTTTAGTCCAATCACTGACTATAACATGCCAATTAGGATGCACATTCCACCGAGTCTTCTGGATGAGACAGGCTCATTTCTCTGCTCAAAAACTACTTAGACATGCAAAATTGTATACATTGGCATATCTGCTTTGAGTCTGATCATTTGGATCACCTGTTCCATTTTATGAATGGATTCCTTGTTCTTGAGAGGCATCTTTCTCTTCCAGGATAAGCGCAGTTATTTGAGGTCGATTTCGACGAATTAATTGGGTTGATCTCCAGCTGTGAATTTGCCATCATAGTGAAAGGAGAGGGTGCCATGGATAAGAATCCAATAAAATTAAATTCGAAACTGGTTAAATTCATTCTGGAGAATGGAACGAAGGCTAGCCATGGGGTTTTAAAAGCAGATTTGTAGCATTCAGAAATGGCTCTCCGCTGTTCACTCACCCTACTATTCACCCATAATGATACCAATAATCCATATCAATCTCGGTGAGTTTTTTATTTCATCCTTGCTTTAAAATTATTAACATATTATCGTATAATAGCGAAGAAGCACTTGATTATGAAAAGCAGCATCTTTGTTTTAACAGGATGAGAGTAAGACTCAGCTGTGGAGAGACACCGACTGTGAGATTAAAATGGTACCTAACAGGATGAGAGTAAGGCTATAACATAGGTGCTGTAAGTAAAGAATAGGATGATAACGAATGGGGACATACCTCGGCCGTGGAGAGACAACGACTGAGGAAACTAAACGACAGCAAACAAGTTGAATGACGAGGGAGCGGGCGTTTGAATCGTGTGAAATCAAGATTATCTACGGTAAAGAAAAATAGAATCTAACATGTTTTCATTTGCTCCAGTCAGGAAATATATGCCAGCGGCCAGATGACAAATTTCAGCCTTTATCCGGTGCTCTTCAGTATACTACAAGTGCGCACTCAAGCATTGCTATGAGCTTGAACGCTGCGCCAGCTTTCGACCCCACTCTGGACTGCTTCTGGCACGCTGCTAGATCTGTTCTTTTATGGGTTGAAGAAGCTGTACGACTACGCTCGGAAGGCGAATATCCAGAAGAATTTTTGCGCATGCTGACGGGCATCGTCGATAGAATTTATCACATTATTCTAAGCATCGAACATTACGATGACGGAGCACTCAACATTACAATCAAACCATCCCTAGTGGTTTATATTAACCATTGGGTGAAGAGTATGGGAAGGACATCTCACAACCGGTGTTTGTTTTTCCTTCGGACGCCTTTAGCTCACCGGAGACTTCTACAAGTATTGTTGGGATACCTGAGGACTTGCTCCTTCTCTTAGAATTTTCCATTTCGCTCATCCACTTCCTGACGAATTCAAATCGAGCAAGAGAATTCTATCTAAGCAGTAATCAACATCGATCACAATTACAAGAGCTGTACACGATAATATTTGAAGAATCGAAGGCTCAGCTTTCTCAACGTGACTCCAAAATCAATGAGTCGTAAGTTCTCATGTTGTCTTAGGGGAGGTGATTATGATTTTTGATACAATACCTTGATTGGATTAGAACTATTTTGCCAAATTGCGGGCTTTCGGTGGTTCAAAACTCTTGCCGCTATAGCGTGACGTTCAGTAGCGTGGCTACGGGACGTCATCGTACTTATCATATTTATCCTCTATAATCTGTTACTGGTGCGGATAACTGGCGTAAAAGAATCGGTGTACATTTATTTAAAAAATGGCAGTTTGAGTGGTAAATCGTACTTGGCTGTGGAAGTGTTCGATGTACAAAGGGTGGAATTGGAATTCAGCGCAGAGGTTAAAATATTTGACGCTGAAAATGGCTAGGTAGCATCCCAGCGGCCCCTTGAGAGCTCTACTCGGTGGCAGGCTTGGCTTTAGGCTTCGAAATTTGACTACGGGACAAAAGGAGCAAGACGTGAGAGATGATGCGAGGAGATGACATGCATTCGTGCGGTATTCGGGGTCCTTACGTTGCGTGAAAGGTTCGGCCGCACATGGCGTCAGACGCAACAACTGCTTTCATGACGTGATAACGCTGATCATCTCTGCTTCAAGTCGAACTCCTGCAGTTTGAACGCCCTACGTAAGCTGCTCACCTGAACTCGCCCGTAGATAATCAGTTAGTCTTACACCCTGTGCACGCGGTGTTACACCGCCCTGCAGAACTCGTTCTCTCCGTCCTCACGTACCTCCCACTCCTCACTCTCGCCTCCATCCTGTGTGTCTGCCGCCAATGACAGGACTTTCTCTCCACGCACGAGAGCACTATCTTCCTCGATGCCCTGTATCTGCATGGATACATTCCCTCTCATGAAGCCCTCTTCCTCAATGAGGTGGTGCCTCTGTACCTCCCATGTTCGATGGAGGGTGTGAGGGGGTGGAATGATCTCTGTATGTCTCCTGCCTTCCTTTCTGTTCCCATCCACTCACCTAGCATCCAATAACAAAGGCTGCCCTCGCCTTATCATTTCCCGCTCCTGGTTTGCCCATTCCCCTTCCACCATCTTCACCCTTACCATCTCTGTGCACCAGCCCATCCACCATTCCCGTTTCGTATCCTCCTCTGGACCTCTATTATATCTCCGTGGCTTCTTCTTTTCTCTCCTTCCTTTCTAGCGTTTTCTAATACGTTCTTGTGCTTCTAGCGCATGTGTTTCCCTACAGGCAGCACATTACCGTACTCTTCTCCTGCTTTTGGCTCATCCTTATCCCACATTTCATGCACGCTATCTGGGGGCAATTGAAGTGTGTACGACATCAGTACGGATGGAGTTGGGGGAACTGGTTGGCTGAGGCCTCGGAGCGTACCGCGATGCTCGAGGTGGCTGCGTGAAGGTGGATTGTGTGACGCGTCTACGACTTGTACTCCAGCTACCGAACTCAATCACGTGACCGTATGCCTGACTGCCCTGCCACACGGGTATATACGAAAAACAAAAACAAAAATTGGGCGGCTAGATGATCTTGCAGACATCAGCATGGGTGTCAGGCGAGATAAGATGATTGGCCAGTGATATGCACAGACATCCGGCCAAGTCATGCTTGGTGAGAATCAATCAATGGTGACGAAACAGAGGCAACTTCGATGCGAAAACTCTCGAAACCGGTGTCATGTTCGTATTTTATTTTCGTTTACCTTGTAACTTGTGATACGCCGTACAGCAATCTAAATCCAGAAATATCAAAAAAAAAAAACTCTTTTTCGACTTTGAGTGCAAGATACGTGCTCGAAAGATCTATGAAGTACAATTTCACAATAATTGAAAGATGCCAGTGGCACCGGTATACCTGCAGGGCAACGTGAGATACCTGCAGGGCAACGTGAGATACCTGCAGGGCAACGTGAGCAAGGCAGTACGGTTGACCAGCTGTGTCAGGCAGGATTTAAAATAAGCAATCATGCTCTGGGGAATGCAATTGCACATAGAAAAACAATTAATTTATTAGCATTGATATTGTGGTCTTCTACCCTACTTACTCTAGTGGTCAGCCTGCTGTTCACCTCTGGATGACTGGACCACTTTTTGGTCAGCCTGTATCATAGCCACTGCCCCCACTGGAATAACCACAGAACTAAATTCTATCACTAGGGGTCATAAAGCGCGACAATCTGGCAGCAAACAGTCAGGTCTAGTAATACTGAGCTGTTGCTGGACGTCGTTTACTAGAATTTTTGTTTTTACCGAGCGTCACTGGTTCAGTGGTCCGTCAAAAGGATCTTTGGCTTTCTAGCGTCTCCTAGTGCAGTTATCAACGGTTTAGCGCACGTTGGCGCTTCTGAACATCGATAAGGACATTCATTTTAAATCTCTCTTTTCCCCTCTCAGGCTCTCCTTACTCTCTGTGCCACCTTGGCCTGACTGAATCGCTTCCCCTCTTATGGATTTATCAACAACCAATGAAGAAAATCCAGATGCTTCTACTGGACAAATTGCAAGTAATATCGTGCCTACTGAATTTTAACTAACTTGACTAATGCTTTACGATATCCCCCCTGACAAGTTGGACAGAATACATCCTGGGGAAGTCGTAGAATTCCCGAAGACACAATTTCCAACGATGAACGGACGGCTGATCAACATTCATCGGGATAGATTAACCAATCAGGACAACAGCAAGATATGGACGAAGTCATTGTACTTCACTGAGAAATTCTCTCCCTATGTCCCTTGGCTCGCCCGAATCGCTCTCTTTTCCTGAAAAATCTTGTGACTGTAGTTGGTATGCAACATAGGGAGATGTCAATATTTGTGGTGTTTTAACACAATCAAATCCTTTTTAAGCGTCGCTATTCGCGTTGCCACACTATGTGATTATTTACCTGTCATTACACAAATTTAAGTTCATACCAATGCTAAGCAGTATGTAGAAATTGATCATGGACGAATTAAATCCATGTAGATAGAGACGGGTGAGTTGGCTGGCTGAGGCTTCGGAGCGTGCCACGATGCTCGAGGATGGCTGGGTGACGGTCGATTGCCTAATGTACCTACGACATGACTTGAAGTCTAGCTACTGAACTCAATCACGTGACCGGATGCCCGACTGCTCTGCTACAACGAGAATTCAAAACATGGTAGAAAGGAAGAAAGATGAAGGGGTACAATGGTCACAGTAGTCACCAGTGATAATAATCGACTCCAGAGTGTCATATCATCACTACGCTACCAGGAAATGTGTCAATTTAGCATAATCTCTCCAAAAGGCTTACTTAGTTTGTCCAGCGCCGCTCATTCCGATAGGTTGCGGGGTTTATCTGAAATTCCACAAGATTAGATTTCAAAAGGCCAAATGCATAACTTGGCCAAAAAACGTACTTGGTCGTGTTGGCTTCCGTAGGAATAGCATACCCATAATAGGATACATCCTTAACTGCGGCGTTGTAAACTCCGCCGGGGCGGAACTTTGTTTGTTGCAGGCCTTGGAACATCATAGCGGTGCGTCCTCCTTCATCTTGAGCTGGTTTCTCAGCTGAATCCTGGACACGAGCCCCATCTGCAACGAATTTCACCCGTCCTCCAGCGCAATTGAACATCCCACCATCGAATTCTAAGCCACTGGCATTCGTGAACATTTCAGCGTGAGGCTGTTCACCCAGCCACCTCTCTTTAAATGCCTCCGATACACTATGCCAGGATTCCTTGTATGACTCCTTCAGTTTCGCAAACCACATTGCAGCGTTTGAATGCAGGTGCCCCTGGAAGAATTTGACCTTTTGCAAGTCTGTCCAATTCTTATTCTCGCGCATATGTTCCGAGATCTGGATCCAAAATTTGACTACCTCATCTAGGTCTTGTGTGTTACCCGTAAATATGGCAATGCCAGATGCGTGGTGCTGAGGTTGGCCAAGAAGGGGAATAGTGCGTGGGGACGTGTTCGAGGCCGTCAGAGAGTTAGGGGTGATCGCCTCGAGCACCGCAGGACCAGAGGTACTAACAGGTTCATACGCGGGCGGATGTGGAGAATCACGTGGAGTAGGCGTAGCAGATGGTGAAACTGATTCACTGGATGAAGGCAGGCCACGAGAAGATTTTCTCGTAGGAGCTGGGGGTGGAGATGGAGGAGGCGCAGCAAAGAATCTGTCTGCGAGGATACCACCGTATGAGATCAGACGGCGTGTACAGTGACCAAAGACTTTCAAATATGGCGTAGACTTACTATATAAAGCTAAAAATGTGCTCATTTCTTGCTTAGAAATAACAGGAATCTCAGGGGTAGAAGACTTGGGCAACGACGTCGGGGTTGCCATTGTAGCTGAAGATGACAGAGGGCGAGGATGAGGGCCGGGGAAAATATGCTGTTACGTTGCTAGTTAAGATGTGAGAGTCGCATTGCGGAGTTGGCTGTTTGAACTTGGTTGTGTTATATCCTGTTCAGGGCGCTTCCTCACTTCGCCGCGTTGCTTTTACTCAGGTTTCAACATGTCTCAGGGTGTGCTGCATCGATGATGTTTGGTGCCTGCTTCAGAACAGATCGTAGACAATACATAGAACCTTTACTTTGGATGGCGGTGCCTAATCCGCTTGGATGACGAGGTCACCGGGGTCAAACGCGATTTCATCGACTTCTGATTACTGCGAGTGCAAGATTCCCAATCTTTCATTTAAAAAACGGAAGACGTTCAATATATCCATCTTTGGGTATTCCCTCTGCTTAGAAGTGTCAGATAATAAAATAATGTGTGATGTCAAGAAAGCGGGAGATGGTAAATATTGACTAAATATCCTGTACATCACTGGCCAGAGAGCCTACAGGAGCGAAGTCGCTCAGAGGCAGAAAGATAAACATACTCGATAGACGAGGGTACCACGAAGTATGCTAAGAACACTATGAGGTTGGGCATGGGCGAAGCGTTCGGATAGTACCTGTAAACTATTGGGGTGATGAAGTTTGCTTCATTTTCGTGAGGCCTTGAAGTGCAATTCACACGCCGTTAATAAGTCATACAAGCTCAGTCCTCCTTGAGACAGGCAATCGATGCCAGCCTCTTGAAATGAAACTTGCGCCTTCGTAATGATGTTCTGTGACGATGTGATAGGTAGGTGTTTAGACGGAGTAACGGTGATTCGTGATAGACACGATAAACGAAGAAATCGATGAGGTTGGACGCGTGCAAAGTTTTCGAACACTGTTTTTGAACTATTGGGGTGAAGTTTGCGTTATGTACATAAGACCTTGAAGTGTAGATTATTAAGTAAATTTGGACGACGATAGGTGATTCGCCGGCGAAAGTCGCTGGAGACTTGATGAACGAAGCAGTCGGCATAATGTCGGTGTCACTGAGAGAAGGCCTGGGAATGCCATTTTGTTACGGTCAGGTCTGGGGGCGTTTTCACCCAGAATTCAGCTAGTCTAGCCCGCGAAATCCTCAAAAATTGTTCAGAAATGGGGTCTAGCCCAAAATTATGCATCTTCGGAACCCATATTATCAGAAGGTTTCACAGAGACGGCTGAATCCAATGCCCATGAATCTGACCGTATGTACGAAGTGAACGCCTTTGTCTACTAATGGAGAGTGCAAGGAGGATGATTTGGTAATGCTGACGGGTATGCGTGACGAGACATGAAAACACACCCTTGTACGAAACTAGATGCGAGGTGTCAGTCTTTATAAGCTGAAAGACTAGCTAAATAGCCTAGATGCGAGATCTAGGAGTACAAAGATATTATAAGTACACGAAAGCAAATATTAACTAACCAAGCTTACCTCAGTCTTTAGAAGCTGAAAGACCGAGGTCATGAAGACTTACAACAAGTCCTACTCAACTAAAAGTGTCCGTAGTAGACTACAAGGAGTTATGGGACGAATTAAATACAATAAGATAAGTAATGAGAGCATATGAATTTGCGCTTCAGGCAATGTAGCTCAAATTCCTAGTGTTGGAATATCGGTTAGTACGAACGATTATATTCCCATCTATGCCTTTTATATTTTATATTATGCATTTCACCTCACTAGTAACTACCCAGCCACCATTATGCAGATTTTATGGTTAGTTGTTTCATATGCCTCTATTTTGCAAGTATTATTATGTAGGCTTTGGCTCGAGAATATGTACTTATGGACACTGATTTGTACATTATTCACTACGCGTTTACCTTCGATGGTTGCGCTTTTCTGTTATCTCCGGTACTTGTTATCGTCTTTTCACTACCCAGAACCACAAATGAAGTTGAATCAAAATTGCAAGGCCGTACGCTAGGACTTCAATGCTGATGGGAGTCGTGGATCTCCACCAAATCAGGATGTAAATACGCTAGCGAGTTGCCACACACGCAGCGGATAGTTCCATGGATAATCATTGATCAATGACACGTGACCTGCGTCATGTCGGACGGGACTTAGATAAGGC
>JASFDE010000297.1:0-17931 GCA_036937135.1 Nidula niveotomentosa | reverse complement strand
CGGACGCAAAGTTCGGTTCTAGGTTCAGAGAAAATGCTCTCTGAACCGAACTGAACCGAACCTTGACACCACTAGCCTCAAACCCATACAAGGAATTGCAGGAAAACCACGAACGAGGAAGAAAATGGGAATCGCCTTGGCGTGCTCGGAAGGCTGCTGTTCAACTCTGCCACGCTTGCAGTTGTGTTCGAATCCCATGGCCAGACCACCGTAGCTTGCTATTAGAATGGAGATGCAGAAGCGGCTCCTTGGCAGTCTCGGGTACCGCTGCCCTCGACGATCCTGCAGTACTTATCTCCTGTATCGCCTTCTCCGAGCATCTCTGAATATTGAAGCCCTCCTTGCGGAGAAAGTGAATCTGAACGGGACAAGGCATAATCAAGAAACGCTGAGCAGCTGACATCAAAACCTATTAACGTGGGCAAAGCGGTGATTTCGAGCAAGCCATTGGTACCACATTCTCTACCAACGTCAAGTTTTTCTTCATCAGCCCACCATGTGGACGCAGCAACAAAAAAATCTGCTACAGACTCACAGTCGTCACTTACACCGCTAACGGCAGCTAGGCGGGCCCACCGACAAGGGAATATGCGACAGCTAAAAATTCAGCGCTATCATTTGTTTCAATTATCCTCTAGGTAGATGCCCCGACGAGCTACACATGCAATCCAAGTACTTCAGCGATAAATTTGAAGTTATTTTTTGTCAATTGAATGCCTCCAGTCCTTTAGAACGGCGTATAAAATGTCTTGATTGTCTAAGAAAGGCATGCGAATTTGTTTGGCACGCTTGAGAATCTTGGCTGATCAGATCTTTCTAGCTCTTCACTTCAGGTCCAGACGAGACATTGTTAACTATGAAATGCATCTGAAGAACAAATTGCATCTTCAGCGAGTTAATGAGCGGCTAAACACCTCAAACCCGTAATCTTGGACTCGCCCTATTCAGATTTGCCCACTTTGCTTGTAATCTAACACCAACTCCTCTGATCTGATATCCAGATAGTGCAGTATGTAATGTCAGTCGCAGATTGGCTTTAATCATCATTCTTCGTTCTAAGTGGTCTGAATTTCTCCCGGGATCTTCAGTCGAACTACACTGTTGAAGTCCACTGTTCGCCACCGTGCATTGATCTGCCAGTGCCATAATTTCGAATTCCTTTATACTAATGTACTGGGATTTCGACATCAGTGAACAGCACCTGCGGCTTTCTGCGGCGCAGCCATCAAGTTTTCGTGAGATGCGCAGCGTTGTTTATGATAAACATAAATCATCAGCGCATCGCCGAATGTACGTGTTTATTTCTAATATGAGCCGTGCACGTCTACCTTACACGTATGACTGAGTCAGATGCAATGTTCCTTTACTGCTTTGTGCTCCTTAAATATTCTGCGATGTTATTCGTTGACTCCTACTAAGATCCCGGCCTCCCCAAGTTTTGAACCGCACTGCTTAGCATGTCTAACAACATCTCGGCGAATATGGAAGAGGATACCGTATTGATTATAAACAACTCTCAGGATAATTCAATTCCGGAAGTTGACAGTACGGCAGCACGTTCAAAGTTATACGTGGAAAGGTAAGTTGCACCATCTCGTCGCTATACTAGTTACTGTCCGGCTAAATTTTCTTTCCACTGTTAAGGCTAACAAATGAGCTCATCCACCCTGTATCCGAGTATTTAACCGGAGCCTATAACATAGATCCTGTCACTACTGTATGTTATTCTATTTTTTATGTCAACGGTGCTGGTTAATATATTCACGAATAGATATTCCTTACTACACTCGCGCTTCTAGCATTTGTTCCGGTTGTAGCCTTCGTGTACGTATAACTTGGCTCTTACAAGTTACTGCCATCGAAGCTTAGGCATTGTCTTTTATTCATAGGTCCGTCTCTGCATTTACTGTGATCACATTCGTGTTTGTTGCCATTGTGGGCGGAGTTTCGTCGATAATTATCGCAGAGCTGGCTCTTCGTATGCTCCATCACCAATAATAAATGGTATCTTTACTGACATCTTTATAGTTTCCTGCCTCGTCATTGTCCTCGCGACCGCAGTTTTCTTGGCTGCAATACTTGCAGTTTCGTTCATCGCCACAAAATATGCTATGCAACTTCTAGCTCGAAACATTGTTTTCTTTCAAAATTTGCCGATTCATAGTGCAGAGGATTGGATAGCGCTTCCAACTCGTATCGCTTCTATCATAAAGGAGAAATGTCCCGTTTGGAGGGACACAATCGCGGATAAATCCGACATATATTATGGACAGATGACTCAGATACCAATCAGGGATATGGTTCAAAAGGCGGCAAGGTTCACATGGGGAATCAACTGGGGTCTCCATTTTGACAGGTTCCTCACAATTAGCCGGATTTCTGCTTCCGTTGTGGAGACGCTTTTGTCAGCCATTAGGCTTATCATCTCAATGTTTGTGGTAATTTTTTCAGTGCTGAAGGCTGTAACATCCCTGCTGCGTTCGGCCTTCTCCGCTCTGATGTTTGTGGGTATGGGAGGCGAAGAATACGTGTTTGGTAATAGACGTAGGGATAGAGATGGTTCGAATGCTCCTTTACCGAATCTTACGGGGGACTTGGACGTTGGTGTCTCGACATCTGTCTCAAGTCACCCTGCTGCGGCCGAAGACTCACTGGAGAGGGATATCGGGGATTTAACACGGCGTCGCACCTAGTAATTGCACACAGAACCGGCAGAATCGAGATAATGGATAGGATAGGATATGGTTTTCCGCACTGGTCATTCTCAAGAGCAGCTTGTGTAACGTAGACCATATAAATATGAGTATTTGAATTGATTGGGTTTGCGGTGAGCGTATTATGGCGTCCCTGGATTTCGCAAATGGCACGCGGTGAAGTACGCGAGCGCGTTATTTGTCTACAAGGCTTTTGCCACACCGGAGATTACCGAACACCAGTCTCGTGTCTGTCATTGCCGTTGTCACTGTCAGCGACGGTTTCCGCAAATCAAGAGTCGTACCATTCAACTGTCTGCCAGCATATCTTTCTTTTTTCTACTTCGGCGTACTGGAAATGTCTGTGGTTAACAAGCTCACCGCAGATCGCAATCAGCGTATACTTCTCGAGTTAGTCCAGAAGCCGGGCAATGGTAAGTACCTTGCAGATCATCCGTGTCAGAAATAGATCAATTTACGTTGCCTTTATAGATATATGTGCGGACTGCAAAGCCCGAAACCCACGATGGGCGTCACACAACTTGGGCATCTTCATCTGGTGCGTCCTGACCCTTCATACTACAAGAGAGCGATTCTGAAAATGTCCCATGTAGCGTGAATTGTGCCAGCATTCATAGGAAGATCGGAACTCATATCACAAAAGTGTACGATCTATTCCACATCTCGAGGAACTTCCAATTAATGGATGAGCTGTGGATGAAATAGGAAGAGCTTAACGATGGATTCGTGGACGAAGGAACAAGTGGATGTGAGCAATACCTATCCCCAGGCGGCGCTGTCGCATCGGCTTACGCTTACGGTGCATTTCTTTCGAAGATTATGAAGAATATGGGTAATGTAAAATCAAACGGAATCTATAACTCAAATGAGATCCGCCACCCGCCTCCTCCTAACCTAGAGGATTCCGAGCGAGACAGCGAGCTCGAGCAATATATCCGATGTGCGTTTCTTGTCATTCAGCTTCAAGTTGTTCAGGGATAATCTTTCTGATATTCAGCAAAGTACGAATATAAACGCTTCTTCGACAAATCCGCACTTGTGGCATCGAAACTGGGACCTTCACGCTCGGCGTCATCTATCCCATCTCGTTCGTCCACCTTGCCCCAATTTAACTCGGCTTCTGTCGGCTCTTCTCAATCAGCCAGTGCTGCTGTATCTGCATCCTCTACCAACACCCCTTACACGGCCACTTCCATTGCAGCTACTGCGAAGTATACCCCGATATCTCGGCCTTCGCCGTCACCTGCTACCCAAGCTCAACAATATACCCCAACCCCACAACCCTTAGCAAATTTACAGCTTGCCTCTCAGCCGATTCAAAGATCCACGACATTGCCGTCCAGCCCTCAAAATGGAGCTGGGGGCGGTGTATGGGATGATCTTGTCTCACTGCAGACATCTTCGACTTCGTCCTCTACTCTACCTCTGCAGTACCAGTCGTCCGTGTCGCCTGCCTTCACTGGCATACCTCTCCAAAATATGGAGCAGAATTCATTCCAGCAGACTGCGTTCTCTGCTGGAAGCGCAAGCGGGTACCAAATAGGAATGACTGCCACCGGTATGAACAACAATCCGTATCAACAACAACAATTTGCGACCAGCCCCTATAGCCAGCCGCAATCGCAGCCAGCATACAATGCGTCATCAATATCAACGCCATTCTCAGCACCATCCCAGTTCAATCAAGGCATGTCGTCGGCTCAACAGTCATACGGCCAGCAGCTCTTCGCGAACCAGATGCAGATGCAGCAGCAGCAGCAGCAACAGCAGCAACAGTCCCAAGTCATGTCAGCCTCTTCGCAAGGCCAGTTCTTCCAGCCCCAACTTCAATCGCAGTCCACGCTACAGATTCAAGTCCCCGGGCAACAGGGAACGAACGGTTTCCTATCCCCATCTCCTGTGCAGCCATTCATGTCCGCTCCGGTTGGGCAAACGCAGTTCCTCACACCATCGCCCAACCAGCAGTTTGTGTCTCGGAGTTCCCAACCGAGCCCTCAGCCGATGGGCATGACAGGGAGCCCGGGGCAGCCGCAAATGATGATGGGCAACGCGGGGCAGCTGCAGCCGCAGATGATGGCAAGCCCGGGGCAGCAACAGCAGATGATGGGGGGGTCGTCTCCGGGAGCATTCATGTCCAACGGTCCAATGCAGCAGCAGTACATGGGCAACGCACCGCAACATATGATGTCGCAAGGGCAGTTTGGCGGTGGATATTCTACGCAAGGGTATATGCAAGGAGGATACCCCGCACAACAGCAACAGTGGGGCACTATGTAGTGGGATGTTGAGTTTTCCTTTTGTCAAGTTGCTTTTTTATTTCGTTGTTTCGGGACTTTCGGTTGCATTTTGGGTATTCCAATTAGTATTAGATCTGACTATAGCTAATCATATTGAAACTTGAATAATTGAGAGTACTCAATGAGTATCCGCTCATTACTAATGCGACCGGGAATACTTGGGCGGAATGTGAAGTATTCCTGTAAAAGGATCCAAGGGAATCCCCCTCTCGTCTGTCCTGCACTTACAACAAATCACTGCTTTCCACACGATCACCGCCCATGATACGCTCCGTTTGGGCCTCGCAAATGACCACGTCGCGGATTTTCTCTACCGCGTCCCTTCGGACGTCCTCCTTGCTTCTATTGTTCATAATTTCACTGCCTGCGACTTCAAAAGGCATAACAGCCAGAGATGCAGCCATCGACTCGATATCTGACCTCCTCACCCGAAGACCCCAGATGCTTTCATGGTATGCGTCAACCAATTTGATCTCTTGCACGCTAATCGCGCCTATCGCCATAGGGATGGTTCCAGAGGATAGTAAGTAGCTGCATAGCTGACCAGCGACGTGTCTCTCACCTGGAGGGCTTATGACTAGATATGCGATGTCTATTGAAGGGAAGAATATTGCTTGGCCAAGATATAGTTTCCTCAGGGAAGGAATGTTTGAAAGCGATACTGACAGTCGCAGAGGTAAAGACCGAAAACTAACATGGGTGAGTTTCAGATAGACAAGTTTCGTACATTTCTCCAGAGCACGGAGTAAATGCTCTAAAGCTTTGGGCACTATCTAAGGAACGAGCCGAATTCAGAACAACAACATCATGGAAAATCAAGCCAACAGATATAACGTACAGCAGTAGAGAAGTGATGCGGAGGATCTGGCCCAGTCCAAACGAAGCGCCGCGGACTGCAGATGATCGTTATCAGTTGCCATTATGTATATAGTCGCCGTCAGAGACGGACATACTTGCACTGCGAGATGGAATTGTAAATCATTTCGAGTCCAGGATCAAGTGCATGCGAATTCAATCGCAATCGTAATAGATCCAGTACGATCCTGCCTTTTCCATCCACTTCCGCACCTGGAACCGAGCGGCACAAAACCAGCAAGGTGTGCAGGTGAGTAAATAGCCCGCTAGATATATCATAGACCAGATCTAGCTCGATGCGTCGGGCAGGATGTGGAATCTGAGAGGAGCAATCGCCGTAGATGCACAGAAATCGGATCATTTGCAGAGGAGAACTGAAGCAGAGGTATGTGTATAGAATTTCGACGGATAGTGTATAAAAGTGACTAGACACTCGGAGGAACGATGCCCGATTGGAATGAAGAGCCGAGGCTTCGAGTAGAATTTCATACAGAAGCTCTGGAGGTAATGAAGCGATGGCTGACATTCCTCCCGAAGATCCACGTGGTCGTCCGACTCAAGAGGTTATGGAGGTTATGTGGGAGTATGGAAATGAAGATGTGTATCCCTGGAACTTGTCAAGTGTTGGAAGACCGACTGAAAGTGTTCCCGAAGCTATGCCTCCTAATTTCTTGGTGTAGGAAATCGTAGTCCACGTCTATGAAATACATGGCATTTTTGGCATGCAAGCCAAAGATGTTGGTCAATACGAGTCAGTGTTGTGATGGCACGGAACAAGAGGAGACTCGATCCTCGCGGGACTCGACTCAGGGTAATCTCTGCTGACAAATTTTATTGTGTACGCATGTCAAAAGCCTGGGATTTAAACAAAATTACGTCAGCACTTCAACTCGAAGAACTTCGTCTTTGCGGAGTCTTGTGGAGAGGAATACAAGGTACTTTGATACTAGACTACACATGCTGAAAATTAGGACACAGCCGTCGGATTAGCTATACAGCCTCCGCATTCGGTTCAAAACCGAAGTTAGTCCTAAAGATTGGCGTGAGGCGTCATACTAAACATTATTACCACTATTAACGTCCTACTCGATCCCAAGTTAAGCATGATCTATGGGTCCCATACCTCGCCAAAACCTAACACATTTCCCATGAGAATAAACCCGAATGTCCATAACGAAGCAACAAACTCACCTAGCCTCCAAGTCCTTACCAGCACTCAATCGCTATCATCATCCACATCTACCTGCACAGCAAACATATCATACATCAGCATCCTAAAAATGAACGCGCACGAATAAACAAAGCATGAACCCACCGCTATCTTCCCTCGCGCCTTCGTCGCCGCCGCGCGCGAAGATCTCCCAGCAGGCGCAAATGTCAGCTGTGTCTGCGTGTTGCTGCTCGAAGCGGCAGTTTTCTTTTTAACAGGCGCTTTTTTGGCTGGTTGACTACGCATGCATTGTCACGAATAAGCCAACAACCAGGCTCAAAGCAATCACAACGCACCTCAGCACGGCCGCGCGATTCGTCCTCTTCACCGGCTTTGGCGGCTCCTCTTCCTCCTCATCTTCCTCCTCATCATCGGGTATCTCAATAACCTCGTCCGAGTCGCTCTGCGCCAGTGCATCATCAGTATTAAATCAAACCGCCGCTCACCCATTTACACACCTCCACCACAACCTTCTTCTTCCCCTTCCCCGTCGTAGCCGGAGTCTTTTTTGCAGGTGCCTTCTTCGCCGGTGCCTTCTTCGCAGATGCCTTTGCAGCCACCGTACGCTTCTTGGGCGGCGGGGGCGGCAAGTCCTCGTCAAAGTCCGATCCACCTGCCGCTCCACCTGTGTCCAAGTCCATCATCATGGAGTCTACGGAGGCATCAGACTCTTCCGCGGCGGCTTTGGCTTTGCCCTGCGTGTGTGGAAGCGGATTAGTGCTAGAGGAGGGAGGGGCGAGGGCGCACTTTTTCCTTGTCCACCGCTTTACCTTTGCTTTTCTCGATGTAATCTTTTTCTTGCTGCTCCTTCGCTTTGACGAGCTAGAATCGAGTCGCGTTAGCTTATTTAAACACTCAAAAATGAATGAACAAACGAACCATCTCCTCCAGATCGTCCTCATCCACCTCCTCATTGGTCTGTACATCCTTCATCAGCGCCTTCAGCGCCTTATTCACATGCCTACACCGCGCCCCCCAAAAACGCGTAAGCATCCACCTACCCAAAACAACAGAACCCCACTCACATCTGTATAGCATGCGTATCATCCTTCTCCACAAACATCCTAATCGCATCCCCCATCCCTGCCTCGCCTAACAACTGCAACTCCTGCGCAGCCAAATACTCCCTCACCAGCGTCCCCACCCGTACCTTCGCCAGTTTCTCCGACACGCTCAAATCAGGATCGTCAATGCTCAGGTCCGGCTCGTCCGCCACAGTGTTCCGCACGGCTTTGGCCTTCTTGGCCGCGGCACGATGGAAGACAAGCACGTCGCGCGGGTTCGCGACGCGTCCTGTGAACTCCTGTCCGAAGCGGATGGGGTTGGAGGTGGAGGAGGTGCCGGTCGTGTCGACTTTGAGACGCACGAGGGGGAGCATGCGCGGGATCTCGGGATCGCCGGCAGCGAGGGCTGCGGCGTTTCGCTCGTCCCACTGCTCGTTGGCTTGATCGATGAGTTCGTTCACCTGGGATGGATAACTACGCCTCAGGTCTCATTCCGTATCACCCAGAATCCAGAAAAGAATAGCAGCCGGAAGAGAGAAAGAGGGAGGAAAAGCGAAATAGAACCCGAAAGCTCACTTACCTTACCCCTCAAATACCGCATCACCTCGACCTGGTCATCCACATCGAGCCCCTCGTCTTCCGCCGCGTCGCGTAGCGCGACATCCTCGATCACGAACGGGCGCACCGTGCACAGTGGGAGAGGGGTCAACTGGAAGTCTTTGCCCTGGATCTCGAGGAGTGCGACGTGCCTATGGGAAGGGGTAGTAAGGGATATGGAGACGAGATGGCAACGGGAGATGACAACGGGAATGGGGATAACACACGAACGGGGGAAAGAGACATAGGGGTGAAAATAAATGGCACACGCACTTCTGAATCGACTCGCCATCCGCCAAGCTCGTCGCGACGCTCGAGCCTGGCTGAGTGATGTAGTACTTTTTCCCTGCCACAGGCTCTGGGACGATGCGGCAGTCGTGCTCGTGCCCCCACACCACAAGGTCAATGCTATCATCGAACATGCCCTCTGGAACGTACTCCTGCGGGCCATGTTTCACACTATAAAGGATCTTCGTAAGCACGTCGAAGTAAAGAATAAATCACGCAAGCACCTACCGATTCTGATGCACCAACAAAATATTAAACCACTTTTCCTTATCCCTCGGCATGAACATCCGTACCCTATTACTCCTCAGCTCAAAATGCATCCTCTGATCTTTCACATTGCCCACGCCATACATGCCTAGCATCGTCCCGCCCTTCCTCAACAGCACTGGCCTGACCGCGATGCCCGTCGTCGGCGCTTCAGCATCGTTCAGTGGGAGATCGATCTTCCCCATGTAATTGAGCAGGCCCGAGACGGAGAGGACGTCCAGGGCGCAGAGGGCGCCGGAGGAGCCAGCGCCCTGTGGGTCATCATGGTTCCCGTGGATGGAGAAGACGGGGATGGAGACGTTAAAGTTGGGGTCTTCGTAGTTGACCGCGGGAAACCTTTGTGTACGAAGGCCAGTGTTAGAAAGAAACCTGAATGTGGTGAAGAAGAAAGGAGGACGCACGAGTACCCATCCGCCTTCCCCTCATCTGGGTCGCTCAGCAGCTCCACCTGCACTGGCTTATCACCGAACGTAAACTCCCTCAGGAGCGCAAGCGTTTTGTACAAACAGTCCCTGCTCGGCTTATTCTCATGGAACAGGTCCCCCGCCAGTAACACAAAATCCACCTACACCCCATTGAACATCAGCCATACATACACCCGCAGTGAGACCTCGATGCGACTTACATCATGTTTCACCGCGAGTTGCAGAATCTCCCTGAATGTATTGATCGAGTCCTCTCCGCGGATGGGGTCACGCTCCATGTACCCGATGTGGTTGTCCGTCGCAAGAAGGATGCGGATCGTGTTGTCGGGGTCTGCGTATGTGAGCAATAGAAGGTTGTGGAAAAAAGGATACTCACAGGCATGAGCAATGTTGGGTTGTGATAAGGACGGCTCACGCTCGTAATCCGACATGGTGGGATGGGCAGAGAATTGTTACGGCTCACGCGCAAGAGTCGTTGAGTCAGTGAATTATGAACGACGCGTCCGAGGCGCGTGCACTCGAAATGGACGCCGCCGATTAATTTCACATCCACATTCGCACGCACCAGCAACGCACACATGACATCAAGAACAACGAACATCCTTCTCCGCTTCTTCCCAAATTCAAGCCCGACTACATCCTCTGCTCCTGCAGAACCATGCACACTCCCGCACTTCCCCAAGCGCGGAAATGTCTCAGATTCTCCAACACGTCGCTTCTGTAGTATTGATATCCATGTCTCTGGTTCCTGATTTCTGAATCAACGCCGATTCTGGACTATTAATGCCTTTGTTTAGGTGTGAAGTACGACTAAAGCATAACAAGCCTGGCCATTTGAAACCCTTCTGCTTCGAAGTCTCTTTGCTCTCTTCTTTCCCACTTCAATACCTCACACCAGATGGAAGTTGAAAACCCTTCGCTTGATGCTGAAATGCCTCTCTCTGCCTTCAAAATGCCTCCCTCTGATGCTGAATTGTCTCTCTCCAAACCCAAAAAATCTTTCTCCTCTTCTCCCACCTCCTCTCCTCCCTCCTCCACATCCACCCCCATCCCCCAGTAGAGGTATAGCTGTCCTCACTATTTGAAGCCTGCCACCCTGGCAAAAAAAACAGCAACAACTGTGAAGTGCTGTTGTCACAAACCAAACCAGAGGTGTCCTGGAGGTCACGTGATTTGCAAATCCCAAAGATGGAACAAAGACAGAGGACCGAGACATAACTCAGAGGGCACCTGAAAGAGTCAGAGGTGTAAGGACATAACCCTACAGGGACCAGGACTTGGCTTTAGCTTATAAGAAGCTGCGCCTTCCACGATCCTACTTCCTGAATTTAGACAAAGGGATTAGCGAAGGACAAGACAACAAAATTGCAACTCAGGAGGTTCCTTTGTTGCAATGTCAGAGGCGAACTGAAAATAGAGGGCAAATAAGAGTAGAGGGAATTGTATAAGCAATTTACCAACTGAAGTACACTACTGAGAGTACTTCAACTTAAATACTAATTATTGAGTCTTGGCACTAAGTGCCAAAAGGAAATGATAAGAGCAACGAGGCTCGGAGGTGCTCCTTGTGATGCAAGTACATGTGGAGACCTCCGAGATAATGTAACGAGAACAATAAGCTAAGCAAGATAGTGGAATGAAAGGATCATGTGAATGTATCATAAGGAATGAGACCATGAGGTCAATACAATATAAGGAAATCATAATGGAGACTAAGAAAGATAGGAATGAAGATAATGGAGCGTATGAATGGAGTATAGTAAAAAGGTTCCGATAATGTGCCGAGGTATTGCTGAAGTCTCCCAGTGGTTGACGCGTAGACTCCTGGAGGTTGTAGTGAGTTCTGGAGGTCTGACTGAGTGTCGCGAACGGGATATGACACCTTCACAGCACACCTATAGCAGGCATGCTGCGGGTCTGTTTTCCAAAACCCTGCCTCTGCTCTCTAGCAGGGCTTGCAACTCTCCTCCTCCTGACACCTCCTCCACTTGCATGGTTTGCTCTCCAGGTTTTTTGGGTGCACATCCCAGCACACCCCCTCCTTTGCCATCCTTCCCTCCAGCACCCAGGAGGTTGGCTCTATTTGAGTGGGCCCCTTTGTCTTCACCTTTCCCTCAACAGTCAGCAATGGACCAGAGGTCACTTCTGGTTTGTTTGCATTGTCCTCCTTTTCATTGTCAGAGGAGCTGCTTGAGCTGCTGGAATTGTTGTCATTAGACTCAATGATTGACCTTGATACAACCTAAATAAAAATAGATTCTAAGTTAGAAAAAACATGGAGTAGCCAGTAACTGGCCACTCACCTTGTGTCCCTTCACAGGACTCCCTGCTGCTGCGCTCCTGTTGCACTCTACTTGCTGCTGGGAGGCCAGCATATGCTGGACCTCCTCCTCAGTCTTCCACTTCCTCCCTTGCCTTTTCACACCACCATTCCTCATCCTGCATTAACTGCTATTCCTCCTCTTGCTTCAGGTGTTCCTCCTCCTCCCATTGCTCCTTCTCCAGACATGCCTGCTCCTCACACACTTTTCATTCATCTTCTGCCTTCTTCTCTGCCACATGCTGTTTGGTGTCATGTCATTGTTGCACTCATACTTCAGTGGCCTGAGTGACATGGTCCTGATGCACCTGCAGTTCAGTGTAGATGCGCTTGCTCTGCTCATGCTTCTGCCTCCTCCTCTTCAAGGCAGGTGAGCACCACATCAGCATCATCATTGTCAATATCCATGGGAGTGTTGTAGGGTGCAGACATGGTGGTGGTTGGTGGACTTGGGTTGAGTTTTTGAATTGAAATTTTTAGCTCAATGTTTGCAATGTTGAACTTATGGGATCCACAACAATTTCAAACCCAGCCAGCAACCACTAAACAAAACAAGTACAAATAAACATCTTCCCTTGTCTTTGTCATATCCTCTTCCTCCCAAACTACATCTCTGGATCCTCTGCACTCATAGATCCAAACTCTGTATGCTTTAATTCATCTCCGGGGCATTTATTCTTGTTTCCTTGTCACTTCAGTTTTGCTCTGAAGATTATTCCTCTGGATATTACAAGTCCACTCCAATTACCAAATATGCTCTGCTCCACTTCATCTTTACTCCTATCTCTCTTATCTCTGCTTATGTCATCTCCACTTACTTTGTTATCCTTTTGTCTTAGCCTTCATTCTTATCATTTACTCATGTCCTCTCCATGATGTTTCAGCCACACATCTCAGCCACAATTACTCTGCTCCTTTACCTGACTCCTTACCAAAAGAAGTCTCTGATCCTTAGTATATAAACTCAAGTACTCTCGGTATTAGTTCTCTAGTTTGTTAATTGCTATATTGCAATCTCCTGTCAAGAACCAAACTGAAGGCGTCCTGGAGGTCACGTGATTTGCAAGTCCTGAAGATGGAACAAAAACAGAGAACCGAGGCGTGACTCAGAGGGTGCCTGAATGTGTCGGAGGTGCAAGGACGTAACCCTGCGGGGACCAGGACTTGGCTTCAGCTTATAAGAAGCTGCACCTTCCACAATCCTACTTCCTGAATTTAGACAAAGGAGTTAGCAAAGGACAAGACAACAAGATTGCAACTCAGGAGGTTCCTTTGTTGCAACGTTGGAGGCAAACTGAGAGTAGAGGGCGGATAAGGAGTAGAGGGAATTGTATATGCAATTTACAAACTGAAGTACACTACTGAGAGTACTTCAACTTAAATACTAAATATTGAGTCTTGGCACTAAGTGCCAAAAGGAAATGATAAGAGCAACAAGGCTTGGAGGTGCTCCTTGTGATGCGAGTACATGTGGAGACCTCCGAGATAATGTAACAAGAACAATAAACTAAGCAAGATAGTGGAATGAAAAGATCATGTGAATGTATCATAAGGAATGAGACCATAAGGTGAATATGATATAAGGAAATAATAATGGAGACTAAGAAAGATAGGAATGAAGATAATGGAGCGTATGAATGGAGTATAATGAAAAGGTTCCGATAATGTGCTGAGGTATTGCTGAAGTCTCCTGGTGGTCGATGCGTAGACTCCTGGAGGTTGTAGCAAATTCTGGAGGCTTGAGTGAGTGTTGCAAACAGGATATGACATCTCCTCCTCACTCTCCTTCTATCTCTCAGTCTCTGTCGTGACTAAGGATTACATCTTATGTTCAATCTCATGCTCCAGACTTCTTTGTTAACCCCTATGTCTGAAATACAGGACCTAGGATTGAGGAGGGTGCAGCTTCTTACAAGCTGAAGCCAAGTCCTAACCCCTCCACAGTGCTTTGCCACTGAACCCCTACTTTGGTGACTCTCTGGGTTTTGCTCTGGAGATTTGTTTCCCACACTCTGACAACCTCCTTCACTTCTTCAGAGTTTTTTAATCACATGATCTCCAGTACTTCACCTCCAAAGGAAATTTGTGACACTGGGACACCCACCAGCTGAATGCTCTGGTCTGCCCAAATGTAGGGACTCCCCAGTGGATATAAGAGCAAGCCTGGGACACCCACTAGCTGAATGCTCTGGTCTGCCCAAATGTGTGACGTGACATATGAGGCAGCCCAGAGCAGATGGGCATCCCCAAAAGTCCAGGGAGTCCCATAGCAAATCCTGGAAACCTCCTGGGAGTCCCACATAAATTTGGTCCAGGCTGAGAAAAATGGGACTCCCAGCCTGGTCTTCCACATGGAGACCAGGGTGTCCCAGACCATGTTGGGAGGACCAGCCCTCCAGGACCTTATTAGGGTAGTCTCTCTGGCAGGGACTAGCCACCCTAATATGGTCTTACCAAGTGGTTGCCTGAAGTGACCAAAACCACCACCCACCACCATGTCTGCACCATACAACACTTCCATGGACATCAACAACAATGATGCTGACACAGTGCTTGCCCACCTTGAAGAGGAGGAGGCAGAAGCACAAGCAGAGCAGGTACAAATAGATGCTGAACTACAAGCACAGTGGGACTGCATTGCACAGGCTGCTGAAATACAGGCACAACAACAACATGATGTGAAACATCACTTGGCAGAGAAGAAGATGGAGGACAAGCAGAAGGCATGCAAAGAACAGGTGCATCAGGAGAAGGAGCAGCATGAGGAGGAGTAGCAGTTGAAGCAGGAGGAGGAACAGCAGCATCAGGAGGCAAGGGAGGAAGCAGAGAAGGCTGAGGAGGAGGTCTGGCATATGCTGGCCTCCCAGCAGCAAGTAGAGTGCAACAGGAGCACAGTGGCAGGATGTCCTGTGAAGGGATGCAAGGTAAGTGGCCAATTTCTGGCTACTCTGTGTTTTTACTAACTTAGAATCTATTTGTCATATCCTGTTCTTTTCTCAAGCTACATTTCTGATACCTCTGCACTCATATGCCCAAACTCTGTATGCTTTAATTCAACTCTGACACAATTCCTACCCACTTCTGTTTTACTCCAAACATTACTTCCTTGATTTGTATAAGTCCACTTCAATTATCAATTATGCTCTGCTCCACTCTGTATTTACTCCTATCTCCCTTATCTTTGCTTATGTCATCTCCACTTACTTTGTTATCCTTTTGTCTTAGTCTCATTTTTTATCATTTACTTGTATCCCCTCCATGATGTTTCAGCCACACATCTCAGCCACAGACACTCTGCTCCATTACCTGACTCCTTTCCAAAAGGAGTCTCCACTCCTTGTATATAAACTTGAGTACTCTCTGTATTATTTCTCTAGTTTGTTAGTTACTACATTGCAATCTCCTACTCACCCTCCTTCTATCTCTAAACCTCTGTCATGACTAAGGATTATTTCTTAAGTCCAATCTTGTGCTCTGGACTTCTTCATTAACCCCTATGTCTGAAATAAAGGACCTAGGATTAAGGAGGGCACAGCTTTTTACTAGCTGAAGCAAAGTCCTAACCCCTCTGCAGTGCTTCACCACTGAACCCCTACTTTGGTGACTCTCCAGGTTTTGCTCCGGAGATTTGTTTCCCACACTCCGACAACCTCCTTCACTTCTCCAGGGTTTTGTGATCACATGAACTCCAGTACTTCACCTCTAGAGACTGTTTGTGACACTATTTTTCTTTAGGTTATATCAAGTTCAGTCATCAAGTCTGATGACAACAATTCCAGCAGCTTGAGCAGCACCTCTGACAATGAAAAGGAGCACAATGCAAACAAACCAGAAGCAACCTCTGGTCCAGTACTGACTGTCAAGGGAAAGGTGAAGACAAAGGGGCCCACTCCAATGGAGCCAACTGTCATGAATTTGCTTTTTTCATTTTGGAGATTACTATTATCTTATCATAAGATCTTATCACAGGAAGATCTTATCTCAGAACAACATACAGACAACACATGTTTGCAACACATGTTTGCATCATCACTTACAATGAGGAAACCAACCCTCTTTCATTCATTTAGTTATATTAGATACACATTAAATACATGTGTTGTAACCAATCCTTTATTAGTTACATGCACAACATTCATGGTAATCGTTTAAATATAGTACATACTCAGATATTACTTACACATGTAGTACACATGTAGTTTAGTATTTAGGTAGCACATTTGTACCTATAACACCAGTCTTGAGCTGGTCTTTTCTCCACTAGCAATATAGCATACTCTTACTCCCCTTTTCTGCTCCTCCCTTTTCCTTTGAGTGATTAGACAGCATTGACTTTATACTACTGAGAGTATATTGTTTGTGTGTCTGACACCAACATCCTGCATGCCAGAGGGAAAGTTGGCAAAGGAGGGTGTGCATTGGGACATGCACCCAAAAAACTTGGAGAGCAAACCATGTGAGTGGAGGAGGTGTCAGGAGGAGGAGAGGTGTGAGCCCTGCAAGAGGGCAGAGGCAGGGTGTTGGAAGACAGACCCACAACATGCCTGTTACAGGTGTGCTGCAAAGGGGTCAGCATGCAGAGTGGAAGTGAAGGAAACTTGGGGGAGGAAATGCAGAGCAAATACCGTAGCAGGGCCTCAATGTCCCAGGAAGGTAAGTATTTTTTTCTTATAAGTTCTTCTTCTTCCTGAACAATTTGTAAGGCTCCAAGGACAGAAGCTGTAGCACCTCAGCTCCTTGAGAGCAATAGTTGGCTCCTCGAGGTTGACAGCAAATTGTTCTGGAGGGAGAACAATCACCTGCTTCAGCAGGTGGTCCTCCAGAACTGGCTCATGGTTGCACAGCAGGAGCAGCAGACAAAGCTGCTCTGTCTGCTGGTTTTGGTGTTCCAAGAGATGGCAGGACAGCCAACTCCAACCATGGGAGCACCAGTCCCTTCAGAGGTGATTGAGAGGATGACAACAATAAGGAGATAGAAGGGCAGGAGGAGGATGGGAGCAAAGTCCTGGAGGGAAATAAGAAGTTGGATAAGGGAAAGGGATGGGCAACAGATTAAATAGAGCATGGAATAATGTAAATAGACTATTCTTGTTGTTTTTTGTGGTTTGTATATTGGCATTTTGAAATGCCATCAATATCTTGAAACTAGTGTGAACTGAGTATGAATGAAGTAAAAAGGAGTAGAAAAGAGTAAGAACAAAGTAAGAACAAAGTAAGAACAAAGTGGAACATAATGAAGTGAATATCTAAGAAGTGAGTTTGGAGATGGGACCAGGTTTGTTTGAATATTTGGCATGGAAGTCAGCTACAACTTCTGGAGCATTTTCCAAATTGGTGGTGGAGAGCCATTCTGTTTCTTCATCAGTTCCTTCATATCCAGCCCATTTAACTATGTGTTGGAGAGGACACTTGTAACAGTAATTTAGTCTGGAGTCCAGGATTTCTGAGACTTCATACTCAATATTGCTGTCAACTTCAACTGGAGGTGGAGGAGGTTGAACACAATTATGAATGGTATTCTCTGTTGCTGGTTTGATCTGTGAAACATGGAATACAGGGTGTATGGCCTGCATGGAAGAAGGTAGTTGGAGAGTCCAGGAGTGGGTACTAGTGCATGTAATAATTTCAAAAGGACCATGGTATTGCTCTGAGAACTTCCTGGTGGGACAAGTCATCTGGATATGTTCAGCTTTGAGGAATACCTTTTGACCAACTTCAAAGCTGGGTGCAGGAGATCTGCATTTGTCTGCCAGAGTCTGATAGCATTTCTGAGCTTCTGCTATAGTTGTCTGGAGCTCCTGGTGATGTTTTGTTATATCCACAAAATATCCTTCCAACCATGTTTCCGACAATCAAACACACTCTGCTATTCTTCCACTCTTATTGTTACTATGAACTATTGTCTCATTCCTATGATACTTATTATTTACAATAGCGTGTCCAGATTCTCTTCC
>JASFDE010000296.1:0-17944 GCA_036937135.1 Nidula niveotomentosa | reverse complement strand
TTCACAAATGGTGATAATTACATAAAGCTGACTGTTTCTAGGCATCAGCATCAACTGCAGCTTTAGCATCATGTTCTACATCTGAAATGTCCATTGATGTTTTGAGGATACCTCAATGTGTCTGTCTAGGTTTTTGAGGGCCTTGCATATTAAATCCAAGACCTTTAAGGTCTCTACTATAATATTAAGTCTGTAATATCAATTCCTTCAAATTAGATCTGGAGTGCCAACACCCAAATGGCCAATAGGTTTATTGGCAGTGCTGATTTACATGGGTTGGAGCATCTTGGCTCTAAAAATTGGGGCTGTATCAACTAAAATACCAGTTTATAACTGCATATTTAAAAACATAGTACAGGCATGATGCATTAAAACATTCAATTGCAAAACCCTAATCAGATGACATGGCCCCTTCCTCAAACCATTCAGTCTCAAGAAAGCCAAAGTCTTGTGCACTATATTGATGTTGAGAAAGGGTTATTTTTGACAGAAGGCTTGGTTCCGATCCAGACACCTCAGCCTCTTCTTCCTCAATGGTATCTCCCTCATTAGCATTGGCATTTTCATTGGCATTGGCATTTTCATTGGCATTGGCATTTTCATTGGCATTGGCATCATGCTCATCAGCACTCTCATTGGCATTGGCATCTTCATCATCATTGGCATCAGCATTGGCAGATGAATCAAAGTTACCAAGCCAGGCATCTGCTGCTCTGTCAAGCCAGGAGGCAGAATTGGTAGGAGCAGAGTGATCTCCAATGTTTTCATCTTCCACATTATAGGCAGTCCACAAATTTGCAGCAACTTCTGCCATATGTGCAGGATCAGCATCAATATTGCCCTCCACCAGTGAGCTGGCATCAGCAAGTAGTGAGCTGGCATTGGCAAGTGGTGAGCCAGCATCAGAAGAGTTGTTGCAAGCTCCATGGAGGCAGTAGTGTCTGCAGAGAAAGCATGGTAAGAAGGATTGGAATTGCCTGCAGTGCCAGCACTGCTAATCCCCACCCTTACCATTGGAATATTGCAAGGAAGTAAGTGTGAGTTAGCATCAGCATCATCATGGACAAGCCACATGGATGTAGCAGCCTGTGCAAAAAACAATATGTGGGAGGACACTGTGGAACAATTTGAAGAGGAAAGAGCAAGCTGATGAGACCTAAAGTGCTCCAGATGCTGCAGATCAGTGGAAGGAGGGGTGATGTGAGCATTGGCTGGGATCAAGCTATATTTAGCAGTGCTGCTGGTAAACTGGCAGTGCATGAATATTTCCCCAGAAACTTTCCATGCTTGAGGGTTGTCTTGTACCCAGATCAAATACATAACTTGCTGACATGTCAAAGACCTATAATGTCTTCTCTGGTGAGACTCTCACCCCAGGTCCATTAATGAGATGATACTGGCATATTCTGAAGCTTTTGGAGGGTTTCAGAAGCCTGCTGGGCTATGTGCCAACACAATTTGACTGTTCAGGATCCAGGACCTGGGAGGTTAGCTGGAATAGATGCCAATGTCAATGCTGATGCCATGGAATACATTTCCTTCAAAATGGCTGTCTCATGCAGCAGGAAGAAGCCTGCTGTTTGATGGGAGGTAACATGATGTTTGTTGGCTGAAGATACAAGCATTGCAGCTGCAAAATCTTTTATTTTCTTGAGCTCACCCAGGAGATCAGTTGCAAGGGAGCAGTAAACACAGTACCAAGTACAATTGGCATCAGCACCAACATCAGCAGAGGAGAACTTGAGAGGAGGAATGTGAGTGATCAGCACTTTGGAGAGAGGCCCATCTTTGGAAGATTTTTCCAGTTGTAGGCAGTGGTACCAAAGGCAGGATTCAAGTATTTTTTGGCCAAGAATGTCATCATCAGTAGGCTGGCAAGTCACTTTCCACCAACTGAGTTGATAAGAGCCCACAACTCTCAATTGGTTGGCCTCAGTGGCAACATCAAGGGTTGCAATGAATCCTGAATTAAATTCAATCAGTAGCTGGTCATCAGATACCATGGCCAGTGAGTTGGCAAGGGATCACAACACAATTGGCACTTCAGTGACCTGGCTAACTGAGGTTGCTATCCCTATGTAAGACATAATGAAGAGCTGATGCAGATTCAGAATAATGTATTACAAAAACTTAAGGCAATAGTAGTTACCACTTCCTGTTGGAGGCACTGCTGCATCTACTGTTGGTGCTGAGAGATGGCCTTGCTGATCTTAGCAGAAGCATGCTGAAGTCTTGACTCACCATAGTGGATCACTTCTTGTACCTTAACATGCCATTTTCATTGGATCCATGTTGAAGGTTAAAAGGGTTGAAGGTGCAGATAGAGGTAGAGGACATTTTGGCAGTGATAGTAATGGTGATGGGTGATAGATAGATAGATAGATAAGGGCATCAATATCCATAAAGTAAATCAATCACAGTAATGATTTGTAATTTACATTTGTATTCTCAAATTATTGATTGGAAATCAGTGCTAAGTGATGCCACATAATGGCTTTCTGGTCAGCATAGGCAGCTGCACCAGGAGTGAGAGGCTAACCATTTGCACTTGGAGTGCTCAATGCTGATTTCCATAGCAAGCTCTTATGTAAGAAATACTGCACTGTCCATTGCATTTCATACTGTACCAATATGCCTTCTTCTTGCTATATTAGATGTTGAGCTCATGCATGAAGCCAGTGAACACATTTGACTGAAAAATAATCAATAAATAGATGAACATGGTATATGAGAAGCACTCACACTCCATAATAGTGGCTGGGTTGGTGTGTGCTTGATCAGCACCAGCATCAGCATTGGATAGGATATGATGTGTTACAGCATGCCAGATCCATGAAAGTTTGATTGATGTGGATTCAGGAGTATTTGGAGTAAGTATAGCAGTGCTGGATTTAATATCATCCTTTTTCAAAACTTGGTATTGTTGCAATGTTGCCCAATCAGCACCAAGATGAACAAGTTGGGATCGGCAACAAGTATACACTTGGTAATGGAAAGATATCAGCATGTTAAGGTCTTTCACAGCTGCTCTCACATGAATGCAGACACTCTTTCTAGGTGCTGTTTGAATGACATCAGAGTATTGAAAGGATTTCTTGGCAATGTGCTCCTAGAGCTGATTGAGGTGGATCATTGCTTGATTTCTTTGAAGTGAAAGCTTAATAGGATCATATAGTTGACCAAAATTGCTGTTTGTCACAAACTGATCTTCCCAGGATATGGCCCAGAGGTTCTGGACAGATAGCATGTGTGAAGTCACCAAGGAGAGACTTGAGAGACTCCAGGAATATCTCCAGTAAATGCATTCAAGTGCTACCAGGGTACAAGAGTCAAGATGGACAATAGCCTCAGCTTATGTGTTGTGCCTCCTTAATTCCTAATGCCCAATTTACAGATGATCATGAGTGATAAGTTCCAGGTATAATAGTAGCCAATACTCAGCTCCCTGACTAAGGGTTGGTCAGGAGGGATCTTTGGAGACTGAAGATCTTGTTGAGCACAAAGTATGATGATGAGAAGGATAATACAAGTAGAGATGAGTGAGGATTATTTAGAGGTAGTTATTCACTAGTTGGTGACTAGTAGAGATGTTGCAGACAATATAATTAACAAACTGAAGTACTATGATACATTTGAAGTACTTAAATACTAGAAGTCTAAATAACAAGAGTAGATATGCATAGCAATATAATCATACTAGTGCAATGGAGAAGTAAGTGAGTTAAGTGATAGAGAGCATATGACAAGGGCTAAGTAATACAAATCAAATGTTAACACAAAGAGATATACTACAAAAAGTATAGTGTGTGGCTGAAACAAAGTGAGTACAAAAATGGAAATGGACCAGAGTGAATCTGAGTAAACCCAGAGATGAGCAGTGAAGTGCTGCTCACACAGAATAGGTGAACATAAAGGTCTGGGTGAATCTAAACCTATAAATACACCACAAAACCTCTAAAAAACACATAAACTATGTTAAAATGCACATGAGTTTGCAGGGGCAAGAATCAGTTCTTCTCAGAAGAATATCAGTACTTAGAAGACAAAGTCTTTAAGTCAAGTTTCAACTTCAAGTACTTTCTATCTTCAAAAGGTGTTCACAATGAACAGGGATGACTTATGAGACAACTGTGGTCTTCCTTCAGTTGCTACTCAAAGGTTTGAACTTCTCTCAACAATCCTAATGAGAGCTGTTCTTATAAAATAATCTACTTAAGTCCAAGTTAATAGACTTCAGCAGACACTCTGGAAGTGGTCTTCCTTGAACCAGAACTTTCAGAAGGTGCAAGGGTCTTCCAAGCAAGCACAATCTAACAGAATAAGTCACCCAGGGGTCTTCCAGCAAGGATGGACATATATAATATATTTTCTCTCACAAACTCAGTCTTCCACAGTTCAGTTCAGGGGAGTGTCTGAGAGGTGGTCTTCCTTTCTCTAAGACTTATAACAAAAACTTCGAGCTCAGAACTCAAGAAAGGTGGTCTTCCAACCCTTTCTGAGGCAATTATTCAATTCAAACTTAAAGTTGTCAAAGACAGACTTCAAAATTCTTATTTTCCTGAGAAACAAACTCTAAATAATCCACACAATGCTACACTTTCAATGTGAAGGCACTGGAGCTAGAGGGCAATTCCTGCCCTGCCCAGTAGCCTTCCTAACTACTTATATACAAAATTTCCAAACCATATATAGAAACAATCCAAAATAACATAAGAACTATGTGCATAGAATCTTTAAATAAATATGACAAATGCTTTGGACTATCTGTGGGGGCCTCTGGGTGCTTAGTTATCCTTCTTTGCTATTTCTGTAAGGCTGCAAGCATGTACAACTGCCTTATTTATTTTTATAGAACTGTTTTGGCAGTTCTTTTCTTATTTCTCTGTCTAAAACTTGATTGATCCAAAATTCACTATAGATCTATCACTAATATCTGTCAAACATCCTAACAATCATTCTGACATCTCTATTCATAGTTTCTGATTTTTCCGAAATTTTACTCTGCCTAAAACAGCTTGTTCTCGGGGAGCAGAGTAAAGCATCTCTGTCCACATATTAATAGCTATGGACTATTTATAGCATCTATACTTGGGATTGCATACAGAGATATAGATATCCTTCTGTAAAATGCAGTTTTGATGCTAATATTATGATCTCTTCAGTTTCTGAATATTTCCTATTTGTTCTTAATATTTCTGTTGTTACTTCATGTCTTAGTACTCTGTAATACTACTCAAATGAATTTTCTTTATCATGTACTAGGTTTTCATTGCTTTAATCACAGAATAATCATTTTCTATGTTCTAGCCTTGTAATAGCAACTTAGGCTATTGGCTTTCAAGTGGTTATCATTATTCTATACATTTTTAGCTGCTTGGTATCGCTTTTCAGGTAGATATTGAATTTCCATCTGTTTCTGTATTTATTTCTAGTTCAGAAGTGATCTGAGAATTGGCATTGGTATTATGTATCTCCCCATTGGTTGCTTTCCCTTTGAATGATCATTATGATCTATACACCAATGGTAATCTTTATTTGGTTGGTTTCAGACCACCAAGCATGCTAATATGGATTTCTTGTCCAGTATCAACTACTTCTGGGTCCTAGGCACTTTGGTATAACCAATCTCAGGTACTCTTGCAAAGCTGGCAGCCCAGGGCTCAACTTCAGCTCTCCAGTCTTTACTATAGTGAGTGCTTTTGGTATTGTAACTAATTATATTTGCACAAAACAGGGAATGCTGAACATATGCCATATTAGTGGGAAATTGGGAAAGCATTGGGATTGATTGTGAGCAGTTCAGAGGTGGCACATGCTGTGCCATATAGGGATATGACACTGTTTGAGGGAAGACAGAGTTTCTGGCTCTTGATAGGGATAATATCATCAGCTGATGCAAAGCCTGGACATGATGCCGATGCTGAGGGAGGTATTTGATCAAAATCATCAACCCAATCAACCATTACATCATCCAGTTCTTGACTATTGAGGCAAGCAGACTTGAATGCACCAGCCAGTAACATCACTAGATTTTGATATAATTTGGGCATTTGTGATAGCCCTGAATGTATTCTTGCATGGTGCTTTCTGACATGTAGAATGAGTTTCTGAATTCAGCATTGGCATTATTGGTAAATCTTACTGTCAGTTTTGAGAAAGCAGTTTTGAGAAAGCTCATATATTAAGAACAATCTGGGGCCATTCCACTACCTTCTGATAGCCATATATCATCTGATGGCTTTACCTGCCAAACATGATCAGCCTTGAAATTACCATCAGCAACAAATACCTGTTGATACACAAATCTGAAACTAGAAATTAGTCATGTTAAAGGTTTATATGATATTCATACCTATTTAGGTTGTCCTATATATATTAGAGTGCTCCAAGGGTACCTGTGGGGGTGACCTAGAGAGATCTCTTGACTTTTGGATGGCTGTTATGCATACCCAGTGGGAGTCTTCTTCAAAATTTTCAGGGCATCCAGCAGACCATATCAGAGATCAGGCTACCATAGGAATGTGCAATGGTGGTATTAGCTGAAATTTTGGTGGAAGACTCCCACTGGGTGTGCATAATAGTCATCCAAAAGTCAAGGGATTCTGCCAGGGTCATCCCCACAGGTACCCTTGGAGCACTCTAATATATATAGGTGAACTTTACTAATCCATTGTTCACAGGTCATGCACATACATAATAAGTATCATAAGAGACTACCAGAAACACACCCTGAAGAGATTTAAAAGTGAAACAGGCAGTGCTGTAAAAATACAATACCTGTTGGTTTGATTCGCCAGCCCCCTCTTCCACTCACTCTTAACGCCACCAACTCGCTCCGCTCGTCGGTGGCGGCCCACCCTAACCCTAACCCTACACTTCAGAAATATGCATGTTGCATACTTTGAGATAATATTAGTGAAGCTCATCAAGCTTCACAACTATTGAAGTCAAATAGCAGTATGATACTTGTTTATGAAGCTTGGCTAGCTTCACTAATGTGCATGATGTGTACTAAGGGATAATATTTGTGAAGCTTGACAAGCTTCACAAATATGCATGTTGAGTAGTATAATATAATATTTGTGATGCTCATTGAGCTTCACAACAGTTTCATGTCAAATGGTAGTATGAGACTCCAGTAGTACTCTGAGATTTGTCAACATGAGCATCAGTGAAACTCAATGAGCTTCACAATTATTTATGTCAAGTCACCATTTCATACTCATCACTTCATGCACAACTCTTTTCCTACCCATCCCACTCTATACTTTCTCATCTTTACCCATTTGTGCTGATCTCTACTCACCCCTAAGCATCTCTATCATTCCTTACCAACCAATCCCTACCCATCTGTATCTATCTCTACCCATCCCTACCTCCCAATCTTCGCCCATCCCTACCCGCTTGCACTCATCCCTACCCATTTGTGTCTATCCCTACCCATTTGTGTCTATTCCTACCCATCTCTACCCTAGTTTAAAACCTTACCATACTTTGTCAAAATGCCCCATAACCTATGGTTTTAATATATATTCTAACTAGGGGAAAGTGTTATAGCAGTGCATAACAGGTGCAGGAAGGGTGTGGCCATGATAAGAAGGATCAGAGTGATCAGATCATGACAAGTGCCGTGAACCAGCCTTAAGCACCCGCATTGACTTCATTCAACCTATCAGAAAGTACTCCACCCCACTTTATCCACAATCACCAATCTCACTACTTTTACAGAAGTGTGTGTGGCAGATTGGGAGAGTGCATCAATGTGTACCATATGTTCCAGAATTTATTTTGTAGTGTCAATCAGACAAGAATATACATCAAAAGTAGCAAGAAGTGCCATACACCTCCATGAAGCAGAATTAGGGAGACAGAAAAGGCTGAGGCAAGGTGAGAACATCTTAACTCATTGGATAGAGAGACTGACTCTGAGGCCAGACCAGCCAGTATAATGTAAACAAGTGAATGATGTCGTTGTGGATCCCCAGTGATCAAAATGCAAGAAATTGTATATTGAAACCATTTATTGACCATGGCCAGATTAAAACCTTCGGAATATAAACATTGCCATGTGTACAATTAGGCTGGGGACAAAGTGCTCCATACTTTATATATGCACATTCTCTCAAGGGTTTTTCTGGATCTGTGAAAATTTTATATTTGCAACATTTGCAGTAGTGTCATTTGACCACATTTTCTATCAGAAGGTAAATCCAGGGCTCTTCATATGTTTGAAGTCTAAGTCATACTGACCTAAAATCAAACAGTCAGACAATACCTGCTTTTATCAATCAAATAATCAAAATATTTCCTATACTTGAGGTATTTGTACTTCGGGGCTATTTTGCGCCGACTGCTGTTATGCTTCTCCTACTTGTTTTCCAGGAATGTTTTTTATTCAAGTCCTGATCATTGGAAACCCATCTGCCATTTCATAGTGTATTCTAGAACATTTGATCCTATTTATTCACTTATTAATCTTCAGCCTATAATTTTCACTTGGACTTGGTAGATAAATTATGCATATGTATATAAACACTCAAGTATGAGCCTAGGGCATTAAGAAATATATTTTCAGCTCATGAAATATTCCCAAAACTCCTGGGTCGCATTTGACCCTGGTGAGTGAAGGAAGTTGATAGGGAAGAGTAAGAGAAGGAAGACAGAAAGACCAGTCACCAAATAATAACTGCATTTTTTAGATTAATAAGACATGGTACTCCAATGGCTGCTTGGGTACATTCCTGAGCTTGATATTTGGTAGATGAACCGGGACGAGATGAATATCTGGATTGTGGTCAAACATACAAAACCAAAAATCTGCACTGGGAAAGGGACGCTGGATTTCCTGTTGCATAATGTTGTTTTGTTCGAAATTTTGTCCATTGGTAGAGTGAGTTCACTTCTGAGAGTTAGTATTTTTACGAATTGAGAATGAGGTGATACTCAATCACCCACTTTCGCGGTCATATACATCTTCCGTCTCAGAAACTTCACAAGCCTGCCTTTCTCAGATACTTTCGAGACGTCTTTTTCCCTCTCTAAACCTTCCAGCTGTCGTCAGAAGGGCGCAATAACGGCAGAAAAAGCTTGAACTACATTCAATATATTGTGAGCGATGGGTAAGTACCACGAGTAGTGATGTGCTTAACCCGGAAGATAGACGCATAAAACAGTACCCCAGGCAGACCTGTTGCTATTTATATCCTGTATCCAGCCAAATAAACAAACCACTGAAGATTAAAAATAGTATCGGAACTGCTTTATGTTTTTGCAATTGGCTGTAATAGTAGGCTAAAGGTGAATGTCACTGTCTGGTTAAGCAATCGTATGCCTACGCCTAGACCGGCTCTGTCCGCCAAAGAAAGAAGGACACGAGATCTCCCATGATACCGTTGTATTTCTACATCGTCTGCTTCCGATGAAAATACCACGTCGAAGATAAAAGCTAGCGACGTGATGTCGCGTCAACTCTCCGCTTGAATAACCATATCACACGATGTTCAATTGCATACATAGAAACGTGCTACCTTTCGTTTTACAGTTTTATTTTAAGGCACCCAAGACTCAGTCTCGAAACAGGATATAAATGAGCTTCTGCAGTCATAAAGCAGATACGGCTATTTCTATCACTCCATGCAATTTGCTGATATCTTTTTAAAATGTGCTTCAAGAGATACGCGTTAAGCATATTGGTGATTAGTCTCATCAGGCTGAGGACGGTCAGAATTGTGCCGAGGGCCGACCTTAGGCTGAGCCCGTGTCTGTGGGACTAAGCCATTGCATTTGTAATAATTGTTTTATATCTCGTTTATTGAATGCATGCCTTTCCTCATGATGAGAATTGAAATTGCTCATTTATAAGTCTGATATGAGACTTCAAACTCAAAAATACTCAATCATACTCGTTTTTTTTTTCCGTTTAGAGGGCAAGCTTGTTAAATTTGATTGTCAAACTTGTATTTTACACTCGAAAATTATCTCTCTTAGCGCCTATCTGAACACTAGACTCCCAGATGAAGTGCAAACCAATAAATATAACTTAAAATCAAAGCACTAGTCTTCTGTAAGCTTGAGTCAAAACCTCTTTCTAAATTTATTCCTTTCTGAGCCTGTAAGGACGGCATCCATTCTATGCTCAGAAACAGCTATTTTAGTCAGCAATACTGAGACAAATGCTTAGCCATCACATCCGATCACAGAACTACTCTGCCCAAGCGTCTCATTCACCCATCTGCATTATTCAATAAAAATTCCTTGTGTTGTTCATCAAGCGGCAAATCATATTACATTTGGCTCCACTGTTCTGCCTGTAGAAAATAGAACCGATTTTATTCAAGATTAACATTCTGAATCAAGTCGATCACAACTTCTCCAATAGCCGACCAGAGCGGTACTAAAAATAGCACAATAGTCTTCCAGTATTGTATTGACGCTCATGCCCACTCCTTCATTTCCGATATTTTTCCTTCTTATCCTGATAGCTTACATAAAACCCCATTACTCTCGCATCTACTTCTCCTGCATCCTGTCTCATCTGCCTCCGTCTTACCTTCTTACATGTTAAAATAACAAAAATGAGACAGTTAAGACCGCTATTTAGGTGACAAACAAGTAAGGAAGCGCAAGTAAAATATGGAAGCCTAGATGTCAAATACATAGCTGTTATTTACAGAATGAAGAATAAATGAAGTATATTTCGGAAACAAGTGTCCCTTTAGATACCGATGCTATCTGTAGCGGGCGTCAAGCTCGTATTTTCAACATTACCTGCTTCATCTTGGATCTCCGAGGCGACAGATAAGCCTGCGCTTAAGATAAATTATCGATGGCTGAAGCAAGTGAGGAACTAAGCAAGCTGTCAGACAAATGATCATCATCTTTCATGATATGACAAACGTGCACCGGTGCTTTTCTAAATCCGGCTGGTGACACCTCGAAGGGCAGCCAGAGGCAGCATGTAACTTTGTAAGAATGAATCTATAAAGCAAAATAACTTCATGAGTTACATATTGCACAACGAATCAGCACATACCCCGAACCTGCAGAAATGATTTCCTTTACGGCAGCAATGCGCAAGCTCTTTCAACTCCATCTTCTTCTTATTTATGGAATGGTTATAAATCTTGCTGCGTTGGGTATTATGACGGCCATTGCACTCACTGCAGCCTCGACTCGCGCGGACTGTAACATACCTTCTTCCAATGACAACAACAACTCCACCACCGGCATCGTCGAACTATCGCTGACATGCGATACTTTTGAAAATATTTCCACATTTTTCCATCGCGAGGCATCATACATGCAATCAGTCCACACTCAGCTAAGCCAGAATGCTGCAGCCCTTGCGCTTCTCGTATTCCAGCCGTCCTTGACCAAGATGGTGTGGGACGCTCTCGCAGGCCGGAGGCTGACAGTGGCGAAGTTTGGACGAAACGTGGAGTTTGCCAATTCACCTGGGCTGGCATACATCTTTAATTATTTCAGGAGACACCGGCCAGCACTATCCTTCAAGGTCTTTTTTGTCGTGCTTGTCAGCATTCTCTCGCAGCTTTCTACTTTCGCGGTGTCCCCGGTCTACAGATCGCACAAAGGGCCGTTCAGCATGAATGTGCGCATTGTTAACGGAGGGGGCATTGATACTAGTATCTCCTCACAGTTAGACTCGTTCACCGACGCTACACCCAAGGGAGTCACCATCGGGAAAACATTAATAAGTGGTATGGCAGTAGCAAATCTTGGATTAGCAAAGACCTCGACTTACCACGATCTCCTGCCGTTCATTCCCCCGAATTCGACTCATGCTATATGGTACGCAACAGTGGACACCGTCGTCGCACGGAGCTCACTCGATTGTAGTTCGTCTGCAACGACGAGCTTGACTAGTAATTTGTCAAGCCTGGTTGACCTTTGACCCCTCGACCTTCTTTGCACCTGAGGGGGCGGTCAAGTGGGTGAGCCCACATCCGTCATTTGCGGGAGTGGGCCTAGGCCTTGCACTGGGGAACGAGCCACAACTTGCTGCGATATATCTTAATGCCAGTTACACTGTCGAACCAGGTGCGGTAACCGGAAATGCCAGCGTTATTTTTACAGCGGCGAACGGAACGATAGAGGGCGCCCAGCACAGAATAAATTCACCCGAGCCGACATCCCGCATCAAGTTCGTCGATGTCCTGGTGTGTACATCCACGACGAGGCTCGAGATGAGCAGGTGCACCGTTGATCAAGGGAATGTAACCAGCTGCGACTTCCATCCTCCTTCCAATCCCGCAGCCTACCCTATGGGTGGTGTCGAGCAGTTTGTGCAGCGCCCCGACCAAGTGGCAATGACGCTCGCAGTTGTGCCTGTCATTGCTATCCCGACATGGTACAACGATATCCCGACGTACGATGTCACACCAGATATCATCGAGAACAGAGTCCTGCCACTCCCGTACATGATAACGGGTGAGTTCCGCCCGCCATACAACATCCCACTCAGCTATGTGCAGGACGTGCTTTTTGGGCAGACAGCGCGTTCCTTCGTGCAAGGCATGGTGTCCGACAGCAGCTTGCAAACCTATTTGGACCAGCAGATATCCATCATCGCGACGTTCGGAGCGTCAAGTCCGACACTGACATGTATGATTATGGCGCTGGCGCTGGCAATTTCGCTGGTTGCGTTTATTGCTGCCCATGTTGCAGGGGATACGAAGGACTTGGGCGCTGTACGGCTAATCTCGATTGCAAAAAGCGCCATGTTGAGTGAGGTGCTAAATGACTGCGCTGAGCATCTCGGAATGAAGCTGCACAGCACTATCGTGTATGACCACGATTCTAATATATTCACTAGTGGTGAAGAGGGGATGGGAGATTCAGATGTGACAAGGCTGTTAGCGCCAGATGAGAAATGAATGCTGTGAACTGAGCTTCACGATAAATATTAGCTTAGTAACAGAGCAGCTTTGATCTATAAACCGCTGAATTACTCGATAGAGGATACTGGAGAGCGATCCGGTGTCTCCAGCAGGAAGGTGTAGATTTACGTTGACGGTGGTTGGCATCCGTTACTGCTGGATTAAACTATTTGAAAACCTTTCTTCCTTGTAGAAAGAGTCTATACTAGTAAAGTGTTAGTGCGATTACATTATATCTACCGAGAGTGCGATGCAGCCCAGAAAGTGCGATGTCAGAAGGAAACTGCGATGCATGAGGAACGTCAAGAGTGCGATGCCGGGCCTTATACCGTGAGAATTGCGAGACCAAGGCTGGACAAACACCGCTGCTCTCTATCCGTTAGAAAATGCGATTTCTACAGATACACTGGTTGTCTATCTCTGTCTCACTGCAGCTGGCTGTGATATTTCTCTACCAGTTTCTTCACCTGATGAAAATAGCAGACATCGGAGACAGCTGTCAGTGACCAGTCTACCATAATACCAATACTTTAACCTTCCCCCCTGTTCTATTGGAGTCTGATCAGACTCAGATTAAAATTGTCAACTTGCACATGAAGTGAACAAAGTCTGATCAGAGTCAGATTGGAGTCTGATCAGAGTCTGATAGGAATAATATCTTAAACTTTCAAAGTTAAATAAAAGTGCATCAAAGATTGCTTTCCAACAGAAATGAACCCTCAACCTCCTCATTTCAGCTTAAGTAAGCATAATTGGAGTGATATAGGGGCTAACACAGATAGCACCCATCCAGATTGGTATCTGTAATCCATTTCTAATCATGGATTGGATTGGATTGGATACAGATAATTACCTATGGAATCTTGCAGTTTTGCAGGTAATTATAGATATATTTCTAAAATTAGATGATTTACCCACTGGCAATCATGTGTGAGAGTACTGCACTGGAAGCCTTGTACATTGTATTTATTTCTCTCTTCCTTCCCTCTCTTCCCTACATACCACCCTGCACACCTGAGAACTCCAAAATCATGGCTTGGGGTAGACAATCAAGGAGGGGTGATTGAGGCTCAGCTACACCTGTAGCTACACCACCTACATCTCCAACAATGAGATCTATCTGATCTACAACTCCTGCTCTGCATGCATTCTGTAGTTGTGACCAGTCTCACTCTAGCTGAAATGCAACACCATTCTCTCAGGTATCAGCATCATCTACTCCTTCTAGTTTCAACAGTCCAAATATTTCAGACTCAGAATCTAGGGACCTGCCAGCACAAACACTACAAGTGCTCATATCTCCTGTCTAACAACAGCAATGGAATGCAGCACTTCAGATTAATGCAATGAAGGACAAATATGTGTGGGAAATGACTGATTAGGAAATTATTCATAAGTAGTAATCATTCATCTGGTGTTGTGCAGTGCTGATATCTTATGTAGAACCAGCTTGTTCAT
Organism: Nidula niveotomentosa; assembly: GCA_036937135.1. Taxonomy (NCBI): domain Eukaryota; kingdom Fungi; phylum Basidiomycota; class Agaricomycetes; order Agaricales; family Nidulariaceae; genus Nidula; species Nidula niveotomentosa. The sequence continues at coordinate 3,590 of JASFDE010000296.1, read as the reverse complement.
CCTGGGGCTCTGATATCTATGACCATTTTAATGTTAAGCTGAATTAGAATGAGGATGAAGATGGGCTTTCTGTTGAATTTGTCTATGAGTTTATTTGCAGGGAACATCCTGATACTCATATGCCTCACTATTGTTTACAGGCTAAAAATGATGAAGGAACCAGTAATCTGCATAGTGGTATTACTCAATGCACATGCATTATGGTGGAATACACCCATCTTTGCAACACTCTACTGGTATTCCATCTATTTCTTATTCTGAGGCTGCTCATCATACACTTATTGCTCTTCATTGTGCTACTCTAATGAGAGCTTCTTATGGGTACCTGTGGGAGTGTCCCCAGCAGTATTGCAAGATTTTTGGAGACTGATCTGGACCCCCATTGAGAGGATCTTCCCAAAATTTTTAGCTGATGCTACAATTGCATGATCTCACAGCAACCTTTATTTGGTGCCCAAGATGCTTAGAACTGAGGAATATTAAGTGATGATAAAATTGAAACTTACAATTTCATAGCTTATATGTCTGAACAATGTCATTTTTGGAATCCCAGGTATTTCATTTCATTGTTTTTCAATCATTGATTTGCTCATAAAATTTATTGCAAATGTTCCACTTTTGCAATCAAAATATAATTTCTGCAGGCAGAGGTAATGTCTCTTAGGGCTGTGCAAGTCTTGCTTCATGCACTGTTTGCATATTTATACTTGTCAGACAGTTTCTTCAACTTCATCATCACCAAGTAGCTAAATTGGATAAGTAGATTGTCATTCTGTTAAAATATTAGAATGACTACAACTATAAATTTACTGTATATATTGATTGTGAATGATTGGGTAGTTTTTCATACCATATTATGGCTGTAAAATTAACTGTACAATATCTATAGAGACCTGAGTAGACTTCCATATAGTATGTATGATATACAATAACACATGTATATCTGGTCCATCCACTCTTGCTTCCTTAATGTATAGATATTTCTACAATATACCACTTACCTTATTGGGTTCTGAATTGTTCTCTTCAGTTAAACTGACACAACAATGATTAGAATTCACCAAATCCTAAATTATTTACTGTATCAAATTCATCATCATCATCCAGTGCACCATCCTCAGCTCCAAGTGTGTCACTGCCCCCTGTTTTTAGCATCTCATCATTTTCCTGCTCATCTTCTACATGGTTCTCTTCATCATCCTCCTCTTTGGAGGGGTAGTCTCCTTCTTAGGAACTTGCACTCCCATCATTTCTGCCCAATAGAGTTTTTTTTTTTATCAACAGTGTTATTTTGGTCAACATCAAGGGGATGCCTATCATAAAGGAACTGATCTGTAGCATCTTGTGTTGACTTGTGACCAATACTGCCACCTCAGAAACACATTACCATATTGTGATCAACAAATCTGAAGAAATAATAAGTAAGGAAATATGTAGATTGACTTACTGTCCAATGTAAGCTAGATGTCATCCACAATCAGTAAGGTCACATGGACTATTGTGACACTCTTCCAAAATGGAAGGTACACGCTCATTAACACTGAAAGCGTGTCAAAAACACATTGCTCAATGGATTATTGGACATCTCGTCAATAGGAAATAGATTAGATAGATTGAATTTCCCGAAAACACATGCAGAACTTCCAATTTCGCCGAGCCCACGTTGTAGTTACTGAAATAAGATTTAAGAGCCAGAAATCTCGCAAGACTTCAGATTGACTTGTCTCAAATGACGTTCCTCCCTAAAAATGTAAGCATACTGTCTCTAATAATGCTATATTGAATTTTGTGCAACTGAAAGGACAAAATTCCCTGTGGCGGCATGTAAAGTCATTAGCGTATCAAGACACACTCAGGCTGATGCCTGGTACTACAAGGATACAGGCAAAACCTTTGACGCAAGGCATCTGAAGGTTCCAAAATTTATGGTCTGTGATTTTATCCATGCTAATTTGGATGCTGGTAATTGCAAGCATCCTTTCTACATTCATAACAAACTAAATACTAGCCATTACCTAGGAAGTGATCATTATATTTCAATCAAGAAAACCTCAGACATTTTATGGGTATTTTTTGACGTTTCGATCTAACACCTCAAGATTGCACCATTAGATAAGCTTGAAACTTCTCTGGAGTGTGGAATAAGATGCTAGGAATACTTCCTATTGACCAAAAATGGCTGATTTTGCTCATGAACACTAGATAAGATATCATCTAAAAGAAATGTCCATATATATCTTATCTCAGACGTCACAGGTTGTCACAGCACATGACTTTGTCGAATGTGGATGACATCTACCTTAGAAACATTGCCAATCTTCATTGCCTTCATGTTCAAATCAGGAAAGAGGGCTAGGGTTGACAAGTAATGTAGAGGTTTACCCAAGAGAGAATGCTGGCAGAAGATGAACTCCCCAAATCACATCAGCTGGTCCAGAAAGCCAAATGCATCTTCATTATCATTGGGAACAAATCCAATGCAATGGAGCTGGTGTTTATTTCAGCCAGCTTTGTGAGTTGGGTCATGACCAAACCATTGCACCAGAGAAACTTGACATCTTGAGGCTCATGAGATGGTGAGTCTTCACTAGTGTAGACAACTGTTGCATGAAAAATCCCTATGACACAAACATACCAATATGGATGAGATTTTTGTTGAGAATTTGATGAGTCATCATCATGTGATAAAAGCATGATATTGACATAAGTACAAGCATTAATAGAGTCTTGATCTTGATGGAGGTCATATATTGTATAATTGATGTGGAGGACCTTGTGTTTAAATATAGGGTCATTGACAAATAGTAGAGAATTTGTTGCTGTAAAGTGAATTGTTCTTCATCCCCAGAGAATGGTTGACTGAGCAACCAGTTAATAAGATGGTCTTTTAATTGTGGAATAAAGTCCTATAATATATATCAAGTAATTATTGATGATTGATTATAAATATTAAATGAATACCTCAATTGCAGGATCTCCATTATTCTAATAAAGCCAGCTTGGAATATCTATTCTATGGTGGACTACATGTGACATTTGGTGGTGTTCATGGAAGGATATAGCAGGTAGGCATTCAGTTTTATTGGCAAAATTGATGAGGCAGGGGCAAGGAGACCCACTGAATTAATCCTTATCAGCTGGTCACTAAAAATGACCCAGCCCACTGAAATAAAAGATTCAGAGGGCTGAAAAGCCCTTCTTGTAGTAACTATGTTACTAGCATCTGTAGGGACAGTCATGTGGGACATTCTCTCAAGGGTTAGTAATGTTGTCAATATCATCCACTAGGACATTCTCATAGTAACACTGTTACTTTTATCTTTCACAGAATATTCATAGTGACATTGTCACTATCTTTCAAACTAACACTGTCACTTTTATCTTCTAAATATTTCATATTGACATGATCATATCGGCTCTCAGAAAATCTTCGTAGTGACACCATTGCATTCGAAGTTAAAAAGAAAATAAAAGTATTTACACCCATCAGAATTGAACCATGCTTTGCTTGAGTATATACCCTAAATGACAGCAGTTGTTACCTGAAGGTAATCTAACAACTGAGCCAGAGCTGATGTAAATGTAAGTAA
>JASFDE010000295.1:0-17970 GCA_036937135.1 Nidula niveotomentosa | reverse complement strand
AATATAACAAATATAGGTGGATTTTACTAATATTTAATCCACAGGTCATGCATCTACCTAATAAGTAGCGCAAGAGAATCTAGAAACATGCCCTGAAGAGCTTTAAAAGTGAAACAGGCAGTGCTATAGAAATACAACACCTGTTGGCCTGTTTTGCCAGCCCCCTCTTCCACTCACTCTTAACGCCACCAACTTGCTCTGCTCGTCAGTGGCAACTCACCCTAACCCAAACCCTAATTAATTTTATTTCAGTATGGTTTCCCAAGGTGTCAAACTATTTATAGAACAGTCTAGCTTCGGCCAGGCCCAGTATATTGTTAGATTGCCCTTGGCGCCCACTGGACTAATTTAGAAATAGATTATCCAGATTTAGGTATAAAGCAGTTATGTGCTTTATCTTTAGTTCAAGCTATCCATAGCCTGCAATGCAACATGTCACTCCCATGCTAGGTATTATAATAGATAGTAAAGCATCACCTGTTCATTAGCATGCTTTACTAAGACTATGGCGCAATATCACACCATACATTTACTAATATAACAAATATAGGTGGATTTTACTAATATTTAATCCACAGGTCACACATCTACCTAAAAAGTAGCGTGAGAGACTCTAGAAACATGCCCTGAAGAGCTTTAAAAGCGAAACAGGCAGTGCTGTAGAAATACAACACCTGTTGGCTTGTTTTGCCAGCCCCCTCTTCCACTCACTCTTAATGCCACCAACTTGCTCTGCTCATTGGTGGCGGCCCACCCTGCATACATAGGACTGGAGTGAGCATTTGAGTCAAATCTTGGATCCAATTATTGTTATGTCTAGTGTCAGTTAAATTGCAGCTGGCAGTGTATTTCATACTTTTCATTGTTATAAAACATTCTTTTTTAATGCAAAGGAGCCAAAAGATTTAAACTCCATTTACTGATTTTTATACTTTGAGAAAGGCTAGAAGACACTATTACTGACATAGTAAGAGCCTCTGCTATCAATATTTCCTAAATCAAGAAATTTACTTATCATTTGGTCTCAATAATTTTTGTAAGAGGCAATAAGATTGTACAGAACACATTGTCGATGAAAACAAGTTGTAGAGGTGCATCCTGAGGCTTCTCATCGCCATCCACTAGCCAATTATTTCTGCTATCTTCATTGCTAAAAAATTTAAAACAAAATTGCCTGAATTTCCATCACTGTAGATTTATGTCAAAGAAGCCGTCACGGCATAGTTGACCGCAAGTAAGGGTTCGACTTACTTATTCTTGGTACAATATTGTCTTTTATACTGTGCGATGGCCTTTCATCTGCTTCTGCCTGGGTCTGTCTAATGTGCGCCTTCGCCTTGGCCTCCTCAAAAAATGGACTACCCATATTTGCCATAACAAATTTAGCTGGTGCTGCATGCCCGACCAATGCAATAAGTTGTGTAAACCGCGGGGGGAATGAGGAATGAGGAATAAGAATATTAACAGAGATAAATGCATAATATATTAATATGCTCGGAATATTTGTAGAAAAATACGATATGTTGACGATACTTTGAGCTCCGGTCAGTATTAGATAAATGAAAATCAGGACCAGCCTGGGATTTTAACTCAGTGGATAATACAGTCTCTTTAAATGCACCTGGATGTGCTAATTCAAGCTTTGGTCGTCATTTCTCCATCGAGTAAATCAGGATAGTCGGACTGTGTGCTGATTCTGGAATAGCGCAGAAGATTCATTATTACATTTATGAGCACTCTGAAGCCACACCATTCACAATCAGACAGCATTTAGCCCATTGTATCCATTGCTCGTTTACTTCACTTGGCGACAAATGAGAATTGCTGAATAAATACACTTATTTATGTATGACCCACGTCGTTTGCGTACACTTTCCTCATCTAATCAGGATGCTGAATGAGAAATATTTCCCGCAGACTCACACCCCACTTGGATAGGAACGTTCGGTGCTGGAATACTATTCCAGTCAATCGCTTTGTAGCCGTACAGACCCGAAGAGCAGGTTGAGGCAACTGGTCCAGACTGAGACGCAAATAAGTCAATTTGGGCTGAAGTCAGTTACAACATTTCTGCATTGGATAGTATGAACATACGCAAAACAGGAAGCCTGAAGTGCAAGTCCAGGTAGTTTGACCTGAATGAGTGGTATCCGCCCAATCTACGCCTATGCAACTTAATTCTCAAATGTCAAATAGGTCAAATATTGCGTCTCAGGAGAATCAGAACGATATGAATGTTCCTTCATATCCAACATCTTCGTCGGCTACGAATACTGCTGCCTCTTCTGACCAACCCTACCCCTGAATATTTTTTTTTAAATCCTGTTTATTAGGCCGGTTGTGGCGAGCCATATGTAACCCTGATTTGCCGCAAGAGGCTTCACATCCTCTGTCAAGTTCAACTTCGAAGACCAGACACTAACTACTTCTCAAAGTTCTTACTCCTTTGCCTATCAATTCAGGGATCTATCATGTCGAGGAAGTTCAACTTTGGGTTATAGAAAGTCATGGTCCCCGCAACGAATATGGGAACTGCGGAGGGATCGTTTTATGGTAAGAATAATGTAAGTATTTCCTTTTTCTTTCTCAACCGCGCGCATACTTATAAAAAGACTGAAAAATGCGGATAAAGGATTTGCTGGCTTCTTCTTTTCTTCGATGACATTATAGCGGCTGTCCCCCGACAAATATGTAGGTCTTCTGGTGCTTGAAAGTAGGGATTGCATTGTGCACATGGGCCCAACGCCAACTTTCCCGCACTGATTGTCAGCCCATAAGGCCATCACGTATACTTAGCCTTTTGGCACGTACATCGACGCCGTAACTTCTCTTTTTTTCTCACCGACAGAGAGCTCATCTACCGGTGTGGGACGCAATCTTGTCAATGTTGTGCCTAACCTCAAACGTGCATGATATACTTAGCATATCCGCGGCTCATAAAACACCTCTAACCTTTCATCGTACTGCTGGACTAAGACGTCAACTCCAGCCCAACGATGTTTCGTGTTGGCGCGTTTGTAACCCTTCTTGCGGCGTGTCTTGACGTGCAGGCAAAATCAGCTCCAAACTCTGCAGTACCACTGGCAGCTGCACCGGGCTCTGCGTCTACTACAGCCTTTTTTGCGACTCCACCAGCTTCGTTAGGCGTCCCAGCTGATTTCACAGCGGGTCCATTCTTCGAGACTGACTTCCTTCATGTATTCTTCCCTGGATTCGGACCGAGTCAAACCTCTGTCGAGCCTCAGCCAATTATCACAGATCCAGTCGTGAGTTTTTCGATAGATGCTAGTTTCAAGCTATGCTCAAAGACGAACGCAATTAATAGTCCAAAACTGTCTTCCCGCTTGATCTCACGAACCCTAAAACCATTCCTACGCAGAATGTCAACGACCCTGTCCTACTCCCTCCGTCAAAATTGACAAATTCTCCCACTGTGATCTCGCCTTTAGCCAATCTTTCCACTGCGGGCTCCATCGCGTTGCGCCAGAATGCATTCAACGAAATCACTGAGATCCTCAATAACACTGAGAAGACCTTCACCTCAACATGCCAGCAGTGCATTTCCAGTTTGCTCGTTTTCAAGAACCTTGCACTCACTGCTCCGTGGGAGGTGCCACCGCTTTTGATTGAAATTTGCCATTTTGTTGACTTTAATGGTAATTTATAATTTCTGTAATTTATATCATTAACAGGATTTACTCATTATTATTGTTTATAGCCTTCGGAAGCTGCGAGGCCGAATTCATGGCCAACTCCAATGGTCAAATTTCAACTCAATTACTCGCTAACGCCGATGTTGCTGGACAAGATGGACAGGCAAGCATTCTTTCGTAACAAACACTCCTAAATTTATTTCTTTGAACGGGGTTCATTAGTGGATTTGTGCAAGAGATGTGATCGGTCTCCGCAAGTCATGCCCTCAGCCACCCCCAAATGACCTAACAGAGCTTCTTTCAACCTGGTTCGCGACGCCCAAACCCGCCAACGCCGTGGCACCTCCTCCTAGTGGAAAACCAAATATGCGAGTTGTCCATATTAGTGACTTGTGAGTAGAAATTATTATGGCGGTGGAGACTCGCTCACGTGCAAATCCCGCTAGCCACATAGACCCTCGTATGTTTCACACTTATATGTTAATAAATTTATATCAATTAGGGAATTATCTTCGCAGGCTACATGGTTGGTGCAGAAGCTAATTGCTCTTCATCCCTATGTTGCCGTCCTGGTGTATCCAAGTTCGCAATTCTCTTCTTCTGGATTCTGAACTGCATATGAAGCATATTGCACTAATTCTAGCTCACCTGGCGGCCCCCTCGTGCTTCCTGCACCTCGCTTCGGTGCTTATGAATGCGACACTCCATGGAACTTAGCGAATGCGGTCATGCACGCTATCGGGCCTCTGACAGGCACAGCTAGCGGAAAAAATAATGGGGGAGAGGGTGAGACTCTATTTTTCCCTCACTCCGTTGATGCTACATGTGACGTATACTGAAAATATGTCTTCAGGGAAAAACAACACCTTCACGATCTTCACTGGTGATCTCACTTCGCACGATAATGACAACCAGTTGTCTCGAGCATACGTCGAATACGTGGAAAGTGCCGTTTACAGTCTGTTCAAGGCTTATCTCGCAGGACCTGTGTACGCTGCCATGGTATGTCAAGTAGCATTTTATTACACTACTCTTAAGTTTCTTGATTGATATACTTTATAGGGCAACCATGATACATGGCCCCAAGCATTCGACGCACCTCATAGCATCCAACCAGAGACTCTTTCAGACCAGTTTGAGTGGAACTATTCTCATTTGGCAGAGTAAGTGGCTTGTTTTCCGGTATTCCTGTTCTTCTTTGTCAATACTCAAGCATGCAAATATAGTCTCTGGGAAACTGAAGGCTGGATTTCGGCTGACGTTGCAAAGGTCTCCAGGGCCACGTAAGCTATTATAGTTTTCAGACAGACTTCATTACCACAGTGTATATTCACCTTCTGTTTAGGTATTCCGCTTACTCTACCATTACGCCCTTTGGACTCAAGATTATTACGTGAGCCATTCCCTCATGTTGTCGCCATATAATGAAATCTTACGTTGTCAAACAGCGTGAACACTGATTTCTGGTATGATGATAAGTAAGTTATTTTTTTAACCCATGCTGCAAAACTATGCAGCTTATTCTTTCCTGTCTCATTTAGCTGGTTCAAGTGAGCATTATGCGACGATATTTCTCTCGGTAGCTGAGATTCATTAAAACTCTTCGTTCAATATTAAAGCTACATCAATGTAAGCGTCCAGCCCGCGTTCTGTGATCTCTTCACATGTTTTTGATTCTCGCATTATCCAGACCACTAATCCGGATGTGAGCGGTATGCTCCGTTTCCTCACGGATGAGCTGCAGGCTGCCGAGGATGCAGGGCAGAGAGTCTGGATTCTTGGACACGTTCTCCCAGGTTCGTCACCTTTCATTACTGACATACTGCGTCGAAAATCTGACGACTAACTACTCGTACTACTACAGGCTGGGATGCAACTAGTGCCCTTGTTAACGGTCCTAATTTGCTCTACCAGATTATCGATCGTTTTTCTCCCCATGTTATTGCTAACGTGTTTATGGGGCATATCCACGATGAGGTTCGTTATATCTACTACGCGTGCGTAAAATTTCGAATTATATCATGGTATTTGGACTTATACTTGCGCGATGTAGAAATAATGGTACCATCATGGACAACATCACCGCACTGACCACCACTTGGGTCGGTGGCTCCGTTACCCCTTTGTCTGGATTGAACTCTGGTTCGTGTACTTGTCGTATCCGAACTTACACCTTTACCAATCATTGGGTTATAGGCTTCAGTATGTATGAAGTCGACCCTGTGACATTTGAGTAAGTACTACCTACATTCTCGCTGTCGTCTTCTCCTGCTCACGGCCCGTCAGTATTATGGAAGCCTACACATGGTTCGCCGACGTTAACGATTTCGATACTCTGGATCATCAAACCGAAGTTGGTGCTGCGTGAGTTTGTTAAATGATTTCATAAGGTATCAAATAACTGATTAATTGATCTGCGTTCAGGTACCACTTCGAGTACAGCACGCGGGAGACCTATGGTGTTGGTTTTGACTGGCCGGAAACGGCTCCATTGAGTGAGCAACTGTTCTAGTACGCCATTTGAACATGAATAAATGGCCTTCATTTTTAGACGCGACATGGTGGCACCTTGTCACTCAAAGTATGCATATTTTTCTCCAAAGCTTAGCTTCTATTTAATCAAAATTCTTCCTTTAGGTTTCCTTGAGAATTCTACCCTCGTCGACATGTGGACGTTGAACCAAGGTCGTCAGTCTGCACTCACGGCGAATGTGAGCGAAAAATTTAAATAAAAGATCCCCTACTCATGAACTTGACAATATAGTGCACCTCCATCGAATGCCAAGAGGCGAAGGTGTGTTACCTTCGAAGCGGATCTCCCCCCATCGCAGCACGTTGTTCAAAAGGCTTTGGGAGTGTTCAAATGTGATTAATTAGGACAATCTGGCCATTCAAATTTTTGAAATTACCTAGTATTTGAGATAGTGAATTGGGCGACAAATTCCCCGATAGCACGATGTGACATGTAGCACTAGGAGCTGCAAGCGCAGTCGAACTGACCTAGAGCCTAAAAGAAGTCGCGAATGCTACGAAGCCACGCTTGTCGGCAGATGAAGGGCGAACTACAAAGGCAGGAGGGAACTTTGTTCCGCCTTTAAATACTGCACATAAATGACGGGTTGATATCGGGTAAGCGAAATGCACATGGGTTCGTAAAGAACGTCTGCGGCAGATATTGATTGCAATAGCTAAGCGCTGTGAGGCGGTTCCGTCGACGCATAAAGCATCCAGGAAAGCGGATCATATGACGAAGTCTGATACAAATTCGCAAAAACGTGGCTTGCGGAGCACATAAACTCGGGGTATGGGAAGCGCGCAGTCTTCTGCTACATTCTAACTTTTGGGATATGGGGAACATGCTATCTTCTACCGTACTCATGCCTTGGGGACATGGCAGCCGGCTTGTAAGCACGCCGTCGAACTTGCACGAACAATGTCGATAGCGTAAGCCACAATTAAATAGGATACCTCTACTAGGTAGCTTCCCCTTCGAGAGGAGGTACCATCAAGTGAAAATCGTGCGGACCAGTGGGTTAGGGTTAGGTCTTCCCGTCGATATAATGATGGTTTGGGGCTAAAGTTTCGTGTCAAAAGAATCCCTGGGTATCGCTGGGAGCGTACGCTAATGGACATGCGATATTGTAGCTGCAGCTTGATGATTTCGCCCACTGGCAGGACTTCAGGAGTATCAGAGTAAGATTCAGAATATGTTCTCGCATCTTTGGAGTAATCGCGCCAGCAGCCGACCCGCTGGTGGAGGATCCGGAGGAGATCCGCTGTGATAGCACTCTCCGTGGGCTCTTCAAAAGCGAAATCCGATATGGCGATGCGCTTGAAGACAGCTACACAGGTAGATGAACGTCAGTGATGTACTAAGCCGGGTTCCGACAGGTAAAACCTACTTCCCGTCCCAGAACTTGTGGAGAATGATGGGATATGCCTATATTTGGATGAAGAACGGCAAAAAGAACGCCGAGCTACCGCCTTGAGCACGCGGATGGGAGAGAAACACCTTCCCCTGCTGGCAATGGACACATAACGATAAGTGCACGAGAAGGATGAATATTGCAATAGAGAAGTATAAGAAATGCTTCTATAGCTAAGGGTAGCGGAGAAGGTTACTAGTTTCAGCAGAAATCATCGCCAGAGCATGGGGAGGGCTTGCCCTAGAAGGTAGATGTCACAGTGCAAGGAACATGCTTTCATGCTGACTGAAAATCATGTTGCATCTTCTGCTTTTAAAAGCATAAAATCGAGGTTTTGAGCTCCAGAGACGATTGACAGAAGGGTGAATCCGAGTGCGCGTGGTGTGCATCGAATGCACAGGGCTCGACGACGACGAGAATATCCATAGACATGCAGGTCGCTAGTGACGAAGTGGTATTGAATGGTCGTTTCCCTAGCGTATGGGAGCTGCGCCCGGGCTCTACGGCATGCAGGAAGAAGTTGTGATCTTTCTATCTGACTCACGTCACGTGATGATACCAAGGAAGGCATACCCTTATAGCTCCTTCTCGTTATCATCGATAAATGATCATTGAAACAAGGCGTTAAAAGAACGACCACATCCGTATACCGATGCACGTACGTAAGTTGAATAGCCAATGACTCCCTGGTCTGTTGGTAGGTGTTTAGTTCTGTTTGACGTGCCGCACTTCATGAGGCTCTGTGAAGCTGGGTTACTAAAGGACAAGTCGAGGTGTAGTGAATGAACGCTGAGCATGTACGATGGCAGATTTACCTAATGAACCGATCGTCAAAGCAGTTGAAGCAGAACCTTTATATACGATGGATGTTGTTAGTCGTGTACCAGTCGTTACTCTGAGAAGGCGATAGCGGACCTTGTTGCGATCAGGAGGGTAATAGATGCCAATGGCAGCATAAGATAATCGTGTCTGAGGCTAAAGAGGACCGATGTCCCTTCACATCGCGCTTTTCGATAGAGGCTACCAGATCTCCACGCCTCGCGGCGATCGTTGTCGCGCACAATCACATGAATGTCTCTGTTTGAGAACATTAAGACCACGAAGATGGTTCATCTGTCCTTGAAAGTGTAAGTGCAGGTGAGGAGGCTCTTGGCTACAAAAGTCTGTCTGAGAGAGTCGGATTCAGAGGAAGGATAATCGATGCTCGTCAGTCAGGAAGCAACCACCGCGAGAAAAAAAAAAAAAGCTGGTTTATCCGGTCATTGAACCGAAGGAGCAAGTCATGAGAAAGGCGGGAGTGGTTGGCGGCGCTGTTGAACGCATTCCCGCAGTCGCCGATCTATACTAGGGCTACATAGGGAAGTCGAAGCCTGAAGTAGGATCTGTAAAACGGGCGCGAAAGTCGAAGAGCGTCTGAACATGACTATATGCAGCGAGTTGACAAACGTGGCCAACCAAAGGCAGAGCCGCAAAAAAAGTTTCCAATGGAATGCAAGCACGAAGCAAGAGGCTGGAGTTGACGCTGAAGAGCTTGAAAGCTTAAAGCTTTAGGTGAACAGGGCTCGATGGACGATAGATGACGGAGGCTGTTGATATGCAGATGATTTGGGAGTGAAAGGGTGTCGTGATGAGTTCAAATGCCGTCTTCGACGTCGCAACGTCGTTACAATGATGTCAAAATGGCGCAAGTTTGTACGTGCGTCTTGCGACGCTGCAGCCTAACATGTGTAAATATGCTCATGACATCCCTCGACGATTCAAGCGCAATTTCCAAGCGATTTCAGTCATTAAATGGATTTATCGCGAATTTCAAACTTCCCATAAACGTGCATGTCGCACGAGAACTCTTCCTGGCTCGTGCACTGATATTTGACTCGGAGGCTACCGCCAAAATACGGTCAAGACGGACCGACTCGGACATTCAATGAACTACTGCAAACTGCCCCAGGCAAAACCTCAATCATCTCAGAGTCATTAGCGATTTCTCTGATAGCTCTCTGTTAATAAGCATTAACTAGCTGCTTTTTTGTTCTCATTATTGCCCTTTTTAATTCAAATATCGAAACGACCTTTGAACAACTAATCCTTGCGAACAGAAGTTTCATGGAATTCAAAGTTATTCGAACTCGGTCTCGGTGCAAAACTATTCATACAAGGAAGCCACATGATTATACATAAATTACTGTCAATGACAATGGGTTGTCTATAATAGACAAAAATTCCTGGTATAGTGTTGATGATGAGTTATACTACTTCTTAGGTCGTTGGAGCAGGCTCGCACCCGATTAATGCAACGGACGACCCCAACACCGTGCGTATGGATGGAATAAAAAATAAAAGGGAATAAAAGGAGATGCATGATCCGTTGGTGTGTTGTCAGTATCGTCGTGAATTCAGCTGAGTATGTAGGTGAAGATGGCTACAGGGAAGACCAGCCTAGGGTTTTAGATGGATAAATAATGGTCTCTGTTAATTCACCAGGATGTGCTCTTTGGCTCAGCTATGCTCTCCTTGCTTATAAAACATTGTACCTAGAGAATGTTCTTACAGTTCATCTGTCCACAGTTCATTCAATTCACCTGGAATCTCCATTCGCCGCTGAATAAGTCTGCACCTTTACGCATGGCCCGCGTCGTACCCCTTCCTCATTTAAAACAAGATGCTGAATGGGAAAATATTCGCCGCAGTTTCGCACCCCGCCTGAATGGCAACATTCGGTGCTGGACTACCACTCGAATCAAGCGCTTTGTAACCGTACAAGCCCAAAGAGCATGTTGAATTAACTGGCCCGGACTGAGAGGCGTAGGGAGTACAATCGGGCGTAAGTCAATTGATGACACCCTTTGAAAGGATAAAACGAACATACCCAGAAAAGGAAGCCCGAAGTGAAAGTCCAAGTAGTTTGTCCAGTGTGAGCGGTATCTGTGCAATCTACACCTATCAGGAGCGAATTCTCCACAGCGAGACACTTTCCATTGGGCGCGATGAGGGTTCCAGTTGCTACATGGCAAGTGCATTATTCGTGAGCTATGCAAAGACGAAGTGTCCGAGGGAGATAATACACTCACTGCTGGTGGCGGTTCCGCAGGATTGGAGCACGACATTGAATCCCATAGCGAGATTGGTAGGATCAAAGACAACCTGGCCATTCACGAACTTGAAGTTACCTAGTAATCGAAGTGGTGAGAAATGTTGATGAACTCAGCAGTAGTGAAAGCGACGTACCGCTTCTGCCATTGGGGGACAGGTTTCCGGATAGAGCTGTATGGCATGTAGTACCGGGAGCTGCAAGAGCAGTCGAACTTGCCCAAAGCGCTAAGGAAGTTGTGAGTGCGAAGAAGCCACGCATGTCTGCAGATGAAGGTAAAACTACGGGACAAGGTTAGAGCTTTAAGTACTGCCCATGGAGGGCAGACTGATATCGGGGCAAGCGAACTTGCACACGGGTTCGTTCAACTGAGCCTCTTTACTTCAGTCCTTCGCGTCGGACGATCCGATGCTGATGGGCCGGAGCTTCAGACTGTGGACTCATCAGAAAGCATCCTTAGGGTATACGGAGGTGCCATCATCTCAACCCAATTTTATTCTCGACCATTGCGTAACCGTGCCTGCACAATCTCGGAGAAGCCCCATCCATTTCAACCATAGTGGGATACATAAGGGAAGAGAAGGCTCACAATGGTGGACAAGTGAAAGATGAGTAAGCAGGATTTCCGTTCATAGTGCGATTAATCGCGGCGGCTATTGACGGCAACAGCTGGGCGCTGTAAGGCGGCCCCGTCGGTGCACAATATATCTAGGGAAACAGATCATGTACCACGAGGTATAATACAACTCTGCAATAAACGCCGCTCCTGGAGCAGCCGGCAAGTCGATGATCGTGTGCAACTTGCAGCTTCCGAAGTTTCCAGATCAACAACAATTGACATACGTCAATCTGGTACGATTCTCAGCGTTGGAAGAGACAAGACATGCTATATAGTAGTATAAACATTAGTATTAATAGTAGAGGATTATCTGACATGCAACTGGAAGGTCAAAGCAAGTGGAAGGAATGTAAGTTGGAAATATATAACCAGATCTTGCCATATTCTCGTGTCAGTGGCCAGCTAAATACGATCGCCGTCACTCAATATAAGCTTCTTCGACAATTCTGAATGAGTAAAGGCCATAAAGAGTGTAAAATAGATAACAATTACACAGCCAGACTCGGGTGATGGGGAGCGCGCAGCCTTCTGCCGCATTCTTGCCATGGGGAGATGGTAGCCGGCTTGTAAGCACGCCACCAAACTCGCACGAACAAGGTAGCCAGCATAAACCAGGGTTACGTGGGATGCTACTACGACTGGCGGGGGGTCCGTATATGCGCTGGGAGCTTTGAACCCACTTAACTGGACGATGATGCAACACTTCAATTGATAAAACTAGGTTGAGATGCTCATGCATGTTCCCGTCAATCTTCTGGAATACGATAGCCAAAAAACATTCCCCGGGTAGCATAGCATGGAATCGTATGTTTTCCTCCCGCCTTCAACATCACGTGATATTTAGCTCCTGAGCGTAGATGCTACAGTGTAAGTAACGTACTTTCATATGAAGCAAAAAACCAGATACAAGGAAGGGCATGTTGGGCCTTTTGCTTTGAAAAGTAGAAAATCGAAGTGTTGAGCACCCAATGCGACTGACTGAGGAGTGAGTACGGGTGCGCGCGATGTGCATCGAGCGTGCAGGGTTCGATAAAGAGGAGGATATATAGGTCATCAAAGATTAAGCGACATATAATGTTTGTTTTCCTGGAGTGTGGGAGCCACGCCCGGCCTCTATGGCACGCAGGAGGCAGAAGTTGTGAGCTCTCCACCTGTATAAAGTCACGTGATTTTTGACGCAAGACAAAGGAAGGCTTGGCTCCTGATAGCTCCTCCTCTGTATCATGGATACATGCTCACTGTAATAAAGCGTCAGCAGCACGACCATATCCAAATGCTGATGTACATACGTGATTTGAATAGCGCTTCACGAGGCTGTCGGAAGCTGTGTTGCTAAAGAACGAGTAGAAGGCGCGGTATATGAGCACGGAGAATGCACGACAGCAGAGTTTCCTGATGAACCGATCATCAAATCAATTGAAGCAGAATCTTTATATATCATAGAGTATCAGTCATGTATCACTTGCTACTCCGAGAAGGCGATAACTGGCACAAAGTAATCGTGTCTGAGGCTAAAGAAGACCGGTGCCCCTTCATTCCGTGCTTTCTTGGAGAGGCCACTGGATCACTACGTCTTGCCAGTTATCTTTGTCGTACACGACCATGTAACACTTTGGAAAAGAGGCAAATAGACCACAAAGATGGTCGATCCCGCCTTTGAAAGCGTGCGTACAGCGCGGAAACTCTCCGCTGCGTAGGTGGACCCATATGTTGAAAGGGTCGATTCAGAGGATGTACAGCCGGGGCTCGACAGTCACGACGCTACCGCCGCGAGAATAAAGACAACGCTAGTGCATACAGACTTTGAACTGAATGAGTAAGTGCATACTTTGGCAGCGCTGTTGAATGTATTATCGCAGTCGAAGCCTGAGCTGGGATCAATAAAGCAGGCACGCAAGGTAGGAGCTTCTGAAAACTGACCCTGCGCCGCAAGCTGGTAAAAGGGGTGCTGGATCGCAGCAAGAGAATGTGGCGCTAGAGGGTGGCGAGCCAAGATCGAGCTCGAGTGGCGCGCAGTGAAAGAAGCTAGAGGTGCAGTAAACAGAAATTGACCTGGAAAAGCATGTAACGACACCGGGGCTGAAGAGTGAACCGATGACATTCATGCAGTCCCCGTCACCGAAGATCGAGGGATAGCAGGTATAGTCACGGTGGCAACTGGGAGAGTGCGATTCTGAAGGCGGAGCCCGCAAGCATACAACAAGAAGCTGAAGTTGAAGGCTTCCGCGTCGGAATGTGCGCGTAGCCAAAACAACTTAGCAGGTAGCGAAAATTGCTGACGACAGGCCTGTCCTTAATGCGGACATGAAATGATTGCTACTTTGAGGCTTGAGCTATGACCTGTGTAGATGGGTGAAAGAATGTGACCATAATGAGAGCAACGTGCGTTAGGGAAAGAAGCTATTATAATATACACCTGGCACTCACCAATCGATTGGAGCCAACGACGACTTCTCATTCCTTGACCCATAGCTGCAATCAGGTCCAGTCGATGAACTGCTCCAGACGGCATGATGGGTGCGAGAATGTATCTGTGGACAAACATTGTAAGTATAACGACAGGGAGTGGTTAGATGAATCCGTCATTGATGAGGGCAATCTGAGGGAACGGGAGTTATACGTACATATGGCGTCTATGATTAGAAAGAACGTGGACCAGGACGGCATGAGTACAACACAAAGTTAGATGTAAGAATACGGACTGTGAACCAAAGAAGTCTCCTCCAGCGGAGGCTGAATTACTCCCTGCATGTGCAGGACTGGACTCTAATCCAGACGGTGCGTCGCTGGCGTTTGACTTGAGCGGAGAATGCGAGAAGGTGGGGCCGCGTCGAAGTTCGGGGCATGCACTGCGGTGGCTTCGGGCTTCACGATGAACAAAGCTAGAGGTACAACATATGACGAAAGCTGCTGATATGCAGAAGGACTGGGAGCGAGAGTGATGATAGAGTTCCAATGTCGTCGTTGTTGCCACTGATTGTGATATCAGAATGGTACAGGTCCGTGCGCGCATCTGGCAACACTGCAGCCTAACAAGTCTAAATAAGCTCGTCACAGCACGCGATTCAAGCGCAATTTCAGTCTAATTGGAAACTTATCCTGCACTTATATTCTTGCTACGAATTCTCCTTTTACAACAAACACCGACGATCACAATAGACGAACTCCATCTATAAAAACCATCCTTCTTATCTGGACTTGCCACTAGCCGAGATACTTACGCGTTCTGCACTGTGGTACTCACTGGCAAGAGTCAGGATTAGTGTCCTGCCAAGAAGGCTTCGTAGAGCTCTCTCAGCCTATAGGATATCTCAAGGATGAAGTATTCTGATGATCTATGGGACGCAGGATAATAGGTTCTCCGGTCATTGCCACAAATGTTGACCTCGTGTCACCGCTTGTAACCGCCAAGGCATCATGGTGGATAATAATCAACGTAATCAACTTTCGCTAAGCTCCATACATTGCTAACATTCCATTCTATTTAGCTCATGATTGTTTTTGTCGGTATAGCGCTTTAAGTACAACAGCAAATAAATAGAAATTCTTTTCTTGTATCAGTATCTTCTCTTCGGAACAAGCTCGTACTGTGCTCCCCCAGAAGCGTTAAGCATTGCTATCCCACCTCGTAGCAATGTGTTATTGAGCCTGGTATTCATTGATATTTGTGCGTTCTGCAGGAGCACAAAGGTACATGAGACGGTGCGAGTAAATTTTCCAGAAAGGAAAGGACGGACAAGGTTAGACCGGACATGCACCTGTCGAATTAAAGCAAAATTTATCAGAAAGGCATCCTCAGGAGGGATTTCATTTAAACACGCACGAGGCTAACCCGGTCCTGAGCCTGTCAATATCAAAAGGAAGTTGGAAGGGCTCTTTAAACAGGGAAATTCGTAACAACGCACCAATATCTTTTCCTCTTCCGCCAGTAATGCTGCGAGGTACAACGCGTATTTAGTATTTAGATGTTCGAGCATTCCAGGATTGCAATTATGTATTAACAAAGGACCAACCTTGTTGTTCCACCGGAGTCTTCGCTAAATCTCACAACTCCTTCAGCTTCATGTCTATGAGAGGGGGGAGAGACACGCGGAATTCAGGAAGTCCCGTTTGCGTGTTCTTGAATGTGAGAAA
Organism: Nidula niveotomentosa; assembly: GCA_036937135.1. Lineage (NCBI taxonomy): Eukaryota > Fungi > Basidiomycota > Agaricomycetes > Agaricales > Nidulariaceae > Nidula > Nidula niveotomentosa. The sequence continues at coordinate 2,550 of JASFDE010000295.1, read as the reverse complement.
GAAGTATCGATCCGAGTATAGCGCGAAAGAGGTGCCTTTGTTGACCATCCATTTACTCTGAGGGACTGTATTGTTTTGGAAGGAGTCGAATCCGTATAGAGCCTAAACATATATCGTAACGAATCATCCTAAGTGAAGTGGTAAATATAATATCTCACCATACTTAAAGGATGTTTCGAATCCTCGTGGGGTCCTTCGGTGTTTGTCAAAAACCCGTTCTCAAATTGTTAGATATGGGTCCCGCCCTTCCCAAAGATCATCCACTTCAGAGCATTATCGAAGCTCTCAATTTTGGCTCTGAACATATTGACAGTGGTAATGCAGTTATCTGGAAGGTCCAAACTCCAGTGTCCAGGGTTTTTGTGCTTCGCGAAGTGATACGGCTCTGTAGGAGAATCATCATAGTCCAGGGATGACACAAACTCTGCTCCAGATTCGATAATATTGGTCTGCAAAGTGCAGCCACCAGGTAGTAACTCGAAGTACACTGTTCGATATGAAATTCATATTCCACTGACAGGTGCGTATGGATATTTACTCACCGTTAGAATTGACGAAATTCTGGCCACACCAGAAGTTCCCCGTCTTGTCCACGTAACCCACGCTATCTGTGCCACTCCTAACTCTCCATTTTCCACTTTATCGATGAGAGATTGAGGCATATTCAGAGCGTAGACACTACGCCCCACACCTAGTAAGAAAGACCCCTCAGATGGACCAAAGACGACTAGGATGTTGATATCTGCCATCGATGCGAGCTGTTAGCAGTTAAAAAGCTGATCGGAATCTTACCGTTTCAATGGTAGTATATATTTTCAGGTGCATTGAGAATGTCAGAAAGACGGCGCCAAGCCTGCGGATACAGCTCATAAGGACGGATGCCTGTTCCATTAGCTAACCACATTATGGCTTGGTGCAGGTAGGAACTACCGCCCATTGGAATGCTTAACAATTATTGGTAGCAATGAAACAGCGAGATACAACGATGGCATAAACAGTAAGTGCTTACTGAGAATTGGCGAGATATTCACTATAATACAGCGCAGCATGCACCTCCCTTTGAATATTACAACGCCCAGGGTTCAATGAGAAATGGCAGATTCATTCCAAGAAGCCGTGAGTTTAAAGGTGGTGGTAGCAATAGAACATGACGCATACCATTTGAAGTCCCGTCAATCACCCACTAAAATCTTATCTTCGGGATGAGTTCATACTGGGGTCCACCAGCCGCATTGTTGAACAATACCCCAGCTTGCATCATTGCATTATTGAGCATATTATTCATCGAAACTTACGCGTTCTGCGGTATGTGATTATAGATGAAATATTATTCGAAGCATTTTATGAAAGGACCCACCAAATTAGCTTGCACCTGGGCCTGTGGATATGAAGGAAGCTAGGTTATATAAACTGGAGGATAAAAAATGTGATATACCATGCTGCTTTGTTGTTAAGCAAATAACACTGGATAACAATAAGTCATGTTATGGCCAAAGCCAGAAGTTCCTGCAGCTTTGCGTCCATCAGAGGGGGAAGGTTCATGCCCATCTCAGGAGGCCTAGTCTACGTGTTCTTGAGTTTAAGGAAGTAGTATCGGTCTGAGTAAAGGGCGAACGATGAGCCTTTATCGAGTATCCATTGACCCTGAGGGACATTTGTGTTCTGAAAAGAATCAAATTCATATAGTGCCTATGTTTTAGGTTATGATGTTGACTTTCTTCGAAGATATGAGATAACGTATCCGCACTTTACTCAAGGTTGGTCCGAATCTTGGTGTGGCCACTCCGTGTTTTCCAGGAATCCATTCTCGAACTGGTAAATATGGGTCCCACCGTTTCCGAAGAAAATCGGGCAAAGGGAAAAGGCTGTGGCATGGCCATGCCAGTGCGTGCAGTTGCGTGCATGTGCGTGCACTGATGCGTGCCGTGCCGTGCAGTTGCATGGGCCATCATAGATTTACTTTTTTTTAAATATGAAATGATTCGCACTAGTTATGCAAGGCTCCTAGTCAAATTTCAATGAGATTCAACGGTCAGTTCTTGAGAAAAACTGCATAAATCCCTTGCAGTCCCGTACAGTTGCGTGCATTTGCCGTGCCATGCCGTGCAGTTGCGTGCAGTTGCGTGCAGTGCCGTGCAGATGCGTGCAGTGCCGTGCAGATGAGTGCAGATGCATGCATGAGTGCGTGCAGGTGCGTGCGTATCGAGCTTTGGTATATATATTGATGATTGCATACAATATTCCTTGAATCTATTATTTAGCCAGTTAAAATCTCTCATATTTTGGTTTTCCTAGAATTTTAGAAGTCTTAAGAAGCTTTGTATAAATTTTTTGTGAGCCTAGGTGCAGTTGTATTGTGGTTTTTATTTTTCAAATCCAAAGACTCTGAGAGGTAAACTGATCACATATGGGAACAAGTGGGGATGAACAATCCCCGGTTATTGTGACAGCCAGTCACCCGCTTGTCACACTCAAGTCACACTCAGATTTATGAGACATGGTATCCCTCCTTCGTACAACATGTTTATTATGAATGTAAAGTAGCCAATC
>JASFDE010000294.1:0-17996 GCA_036937135.1 Nidula niveotomentosa | reverse complement strand
TAATGAAGACTAAGAAAGATAAGAATGAAGATAATGGAGCATACAAATGAAGTATGATGAAAGGTTCCAATAATGTACTGAAGTATTGCCAAAGTCTCCCAGTGGTCGATGCATAGACTCCTGGAGGTTGTAGGGATTCTGGAGGTATGACTGAGCATTGCAAATGGGATATGACAGAAGCCCAGGAAATTTACAGAGGACAACTTGAAAGTGGGTACATCTATAGACACCATTGAGCATCAAATCATTGAGAGAAGTGAAAAAAACCACTTTTATAATCAAATCATGACTCAGCAGACCACCCAGTAACTAGCAAGGAATGTATTATATAGAGCCCCAGGACCCTTGACATCAACAGTGTTCAGCCCTCTGTCATCTGCCCTCCAGATCAAGCTTGAGTGTTGCTTGAGTGTGATACACCTGGGGCAGTTCTAAACCCAAAAAGTCCTGACAAATTTGGGTTTTACTACTAGACATACAACAAAAGGGAAATCTAATACCCACAGGAGAATAACAGAAAACCAGGAATCCCTAAGTATGGAGAAGAGTGAATCCAGCTAGTGCAAGGAAGTATGGTAGTACTAAAAATAGCACTTGGTATCCAGGACTCAGACAGAGCCGAAGTGGCTAAGCCAGGCTTGAGAAGTGCCTATAGCCAGGCTGCATAGCCAAGCCCAGACAGTGATACTGATTATTTGGCAACAGGCAGAAGGAATAACACATACACATAGGGTGCCTAGGGAAATGCAGACAAACCTAGTATGCAAGAATGCTGCCACAGTAACTGTCAACAAGCAGGCAGCATGATAGTAAAAGATAAAAATAGAATAAGAGGACTTATCAAAGGAAGAGAAGTTTCAGGCCCAGTTTGGGTAATGAACCCAAAACCTGAGAGCAGTAGGGTGCCTCTGACCTGTCTGGTTCCAAGAAAAGTGCACACTAATAAGAGAATGCACTGGAGATGACACTGACCAGAGTGTGAATACTGCTAAAACTGTTGACCTGCAGTAGCAGTGTCTGAGCCAGAAGCAAACCAAAATACAGATTAGTGACTGGTCTAAATTAAGAAACCAGAAGGGGGATAAAAACACATAGACCAGTAAAATAAAAACAACAGGGATTTCACCCCTGTTCTTGCACACAGCAATCTGCAGCGATGAGCCTTACAGCTCCTGTGAATGCTAAGTCTGAGTAAATGAGCAACCCTTGTTTGGCTTGAGATAAGATAGTCTAGCTAGTGCTAGACTCCTGAGAGCAGCAACCATCTATTACATATTTTGAGAGTTCACAGAAGAGGAAATGACAAGATTAAGTCACAAGGACCCTGTCCTGAGTGTTTTGAAGTAATCTGAGAAGTCTGAGGGACAGGAATACCATCCCTCAAGACTTAGTTAATTTAGAAAGTGCAAAATCTGGAGAAAGGAAGACCATCTCCAGGAAATTGCATTCTAAAGACAGAAGGGAAGACCACTGTGTTGTAACAATAAGTGAAAGGAAGACCATCCCACTGAGTATTAGAGAGTACATTGTATCTTGCAGGGGAAGGAAGACCACCCTTGGGAGATACTTCAAACTTATAGAGAGTAGTACAACCTACTACAAGAATAAATCGGTGTTAGTAGTTCTAAGAGACCAGAAGACCATCTTGAAGAGTGCCAAAACTAGGTCAGTGGAAAGGAAGACCATCCACTGCACCTAGCTAGAAGTCTGCCAGAAACTATTTCCTATTTCCATCATGTAGCTAAAGTTATTAATTGGGCACAGGGTTTTTGCCATGCCACGTGTGTGCAGTGCATGCAAGTGCATGCAGGTGCATGCAAGTGTGTGCAAGTGCAAAGTTGGTGCATGCAAGTGCGTGCAATTTTCTACAAGGTGTGTGCATAGCCTTGTGTGCTTTATATTTTTGCATGCAATTGAGTGGAAGATACATGATTTCAGTGGGAGAGCAGATTAGATTAAGTGAATATTGTATTAAACTGTTCTTATTGGTTGAAATATATATGTAGATTATTTTACCTTCTCATAGCACAGACAATTTTCAAATACTATTATTTCTTTCCTGGCTGATGAGCCTGCATAGACTTCATGACATTCATGTTGCTGTGTCAGTTGGCTATGTTTACTATTACCTTAAAAGGCATTCAGTGATCGGTGTGGGGCGTGTCTTACATTTTTGCAAGCAAAATGATAGGACTTACTAAAATTATGGTATAATAAAACATCACTGCACGCCAATGCTAATGCATGTCCGGGATACACACTATTGCATGCCAATGCCAATGCATGCCCGGGATACATACCACCGTACAGCTTTTCATGCCAGTGCATGCCAAAGTGCACGCCTGTGCATGTCAATGCAGGCTATGCACGCCAATGCACACGCCGATGTACACCATTCACGCCATCTTATGCCAATGCACTCCTTGACATACCAATTTATAAACTGACGCGCCACTGCATATTTATGAGGCATGGAGTAGACTAATTTGTCTATGTATGTATTTTTCAGCTTCTTTAAAAGCAGACTGGGAAAGAACTCATTTCGAAATTCGGTCCACACTTAGGTGTGAGTGGCATAAAAAGCATGCGTAGATAATGACACTAAACTCAACGCATTGCACCGTTGCTTATTAGATAAAAATAATAACGTAGGCAAAAATGCACTCCTCTGCATGCAATCCTCGGCACGGAGCTGCCCGTCATTGCATGCCACTGCACGCCGATGCACGCCAATGCACACCGATGCACGCGACTGCACGCCATGGCACGCCCTGCCATGGCAATTTTCCTATGCCCCTTCTTCTGACACATGTATTGGGATATCTGCGCCTGCGGTGGGTAGAACTGGTGCTAGTGGAGGACACAGTTCATTAATACATATCCACTTGCACTGTCGTTACGCGTTGTTATATAAATCGTAGAATAGAATATTCGAACGAAGTCTAACTAAAATTCTATTTTTTCTTCTTCTCCTATCATCAGTGTCATTCAAAACTTCCGCTCATACTCTGAATCCTATCAACGCGGATCTGCAGCACTACATCTGGCTTCAGGTCCCGAGCTTCCAAATTGATGTCAGATACCATCATTAAATTGTTTATTCTTAACCTCCTTCCCTGCTCTTGTGTAGAGAACATCACTGTGTACCAGTACAGAATGTCATACTCTTTCAAAGTTGTAAATCAGTGAGGCATAGCATACGTCATAATTAATAGGATAATCCCATATTTACAGAGTAAGAAGAGCTATATAATCTTGCTACTGAAACGAGATTGGGTATAACTAACGTCAGACGAGCACAAAGTTAACATATAGACTATATGTACCCACGCTCAGTTTGATTACTACAGTCAAGTTTGCAGAGGATACAACTGAAGTAGCCAAGAGTTGGCTGCGCCAGTTGTGCGCCGGGGTATTATTATTGTGATCATGTCTCACTGAAGAGATCTGTGTTCGACATCTGTAGTAAGTGATGCCTGAATTTGATTATCAGCGACTTGGCTACTGACTGAAGCAATTTAATGAATCGCCATCTCGATATATTACTCGCAAAATTTTAGACTGCCCGACCACCTTAACTGCGAATTTTAATCTGAAACAGTTGCTATTCATTGTAAAATTACATGAACTCACAGGCTGCTAAAGCTCACGTAATCATTAAGGCAAAGATTGCTGTGGTTCCATCTGTTCGTTCGCAGTTGATCGAAATGACTGTAAGATAAAGTTGGCCTGTGTCATATATCATCAGTAGTATCCACATAGTTAATAGCGCCGCATCAAGAAAAAGGTTGAGTAGGCAGCGGAGCTATAGCACTATGGCTGCTCTGTAGTCTTATATCGCACTACACATTGAGGGGCAGGCAGTATATAAGGTCAGAGCAGAATTTTTTTCCTGATGCGAAGAGTATTCAACATCTTTGAATCTTTCCAAAACTGCTTTCTCGTTCCACATAAGCATATCGCGTCGGATTGTTTTTCAAGGCCATCTTGGCGGCAACATACACGTCACCGTGGGAATAATTATTTATATTAGGCAATATAAGCGATGTAATCTGTCCCCGACTTGGCTACTTCTGGGCTATTTTTCGGTATAAGTGAGTAGATAAATTTGAACATACAATGTGATTAGATGGTCTGCGGAGACAAAATATAACCATTACATGGACAAAAACCTTTCAGTTGACGCACACAAGCTATCTTTGGGCTATCTTTGCAATCTGAACACCTTCTATGGCCAAAAATTCATTTTAACTGGTCAAAAAAAAAAAACCTCCTATTTAATTAAAGCAGCCTGACAGCTGAGCCAACCTACCAACCCTATATGCTGAATTCCAATCCTGGGACTCCCTTACCTCAATTAAATTTCGTTATTGGGATGTCTCTGACTCTGACTTCCGAAAATTCGGAATCGGATAGTCTCCTTCATGAGTGATTCATCTTTTTCTCCTAAAATTTCAGTTTTAATTTTTTTTCTCTGGTCCAGAGTCTCCTTCCATCAACAATCCCAGTCGTGCTGCGAGTGATCTGAGTACTGATTTAGATATGGCGATAAAGCGACCTTCGTGTACCTATTTACTAAGACTCTCTATGTAGAATTCTTCTTGAGTGTTCAAATTATCCGACGTAAGGGTACTTTGATCCGTAATTTACAACGTGTCTTTCTTGCGGTTAAACTGGCATATGGCCCCCCGCATCCCTGTCAGTAAATTTTAAGAGATACAGTGTATTTGAACATAGATTCCAGTTATCAAGCCCCCTGAAGGATAATCGGGTGCTGTTCTGCCTTTGGAATGTGAACGGATGCTCTTGAATGAATTACTTATCCGTACTATTTTTGACTTTGACCATGTTCTTCAGAAATCTGATTATCATTGACGGCGACAGTGCAACTGACACATACTTATGTGTATCAATGTCTTTATCAGGCTCTACTTCAGCAGTGACCATCACTACTAGTTCTGCTAGATTATCGGTACCTCCATTTCCGTCTATTTATATTAGGTTCTCCGCCAAAAGGGATCTCACGCCTGACATTCAGTTCTTCAGGCTATGAGATCGACACATTTTTAATTATAGCTCGGACTCTGTGTTGAGAAATAGACAACACCGTGAACACGTGCCTTCGGCCTTTATGCCGTTTGTCTTTCAGCACAACTCGTTTGGCATACGTCCTTTGACATATGCTCCCTTTATCATACTATATATATATATACGTTGTAACTACGCCCCACTCACCTCAGTCGATTATACTATATCTGACTGAGGTGAGCTGCTCTCGTATTATCTTTCACTTATATTCATACTTATTCTATCCGTGATCTAGGTACATATAGTCGATTATACTATATCTGACTGAGATCTTCTATCCGTGATCTAGATCTATTATTAGTATTCTAGGGTCAGATTTCTACACTATGATGTTTTAACTCTCGGGCGCTGAGCAAATCGGTACCCTTCTGGTATTGAGGGTAACGGTGAGAACGTGGACTTATCATCTTGAGAATTTGAGATCATGTTAGAGTGGTAATCAAGGCGCATTGATATCGAGGACAACTTCCACACGTCCATTCTGCCTTCAGCCGGATACTTAGATACGTATGCGCAATAATGTTCCTTCTTTGGTCACCTCCTACTTAGGCTATAAGAATCAGCATTCACAACAAGTAACTTACTCAGACTTCAATAGTGAATCCATGTCCCTACCACCGATCCCTCCTAACATTGCGCAGTTGTAAGTTATCGTGTTGAAGCTATCCGGGACTTAATTGTGCTTATTATGCATAACAGGACTGGCCCCCTTGTGAGTCGATATAGCTTTTGTTGTTACACTTACAACCACTCAGGACGACATTAGCTTTTGGGGCATCTCTTCAACTGGGGCCTCTTTGGTGCTTTGATCTTACAGTCATGTCAGCACCACCGATATTTCTATTTCTGTCAGTTATATTAAAACTTCTCAACTGCCTTATAGATATCTATTATCTATCCTTTCCAAATGACAGAACTATCCCTAAAATTCTAGTTAGTGGCGTATTGGTGATCGAGACTTTGCAAACTGTCCTTGCCACCCGGGATGCGTTCAGAAACTTCGGCACTGGCTGGGGAGACTTGAATGATCTCAACGCAGTCGGCTGGCTTTGGTTCAGTGTCCCCGTCATGAGCGCTATCAGTAACAAATTTTCCTTGATAAAATGCAACTTCATAAATAATAACACAGTGGTCCTACAGTTAGTTCTACGACCCAAACATTTTTTGCATGGAGAATTTGGGTTCTCAGTCACAAGGCATGGATTCCCGCCGCTGTGATCGTGGTAAGTCATCCATCAATGTCTATGATGAATATTTGCTGAAATGAAAAAGCTTTCCATGGTGCAAGCTGTGGCCGGAATTTGGTGTGGAATATTTGCTCATATTCTCGGCGAATTCTCCGAAGTACAACGCCATCTAAATAGACAGACATCTGTAATAATTCAATTTTTACTGCATTTTTATTTTAACTTTCCGATTTTTAGGTATGGCTCGGTGGTACTGCACTGTGTGATGTTGTTATTGCCGCCAGCATGCTGTATTACTTGAGCAAATCGCGCACTGGATTTCGCTCAACCAACCTCCTTTTGGCAAAACTTATCAGGATCACAGTTGAAACGGGAATGATGTGCGCCGCGTTCGCCATATTGGACCTTTCTTTTTTTCTTCGCTTCCAAGATAACAATTATCATTTGGCGCCCTCGATTGCTCTTTCAAAGCTGTACTCTAACAGCCTCCTGGCTGTAAGTATGACTATTAGCTCGCAAATATTGTGGAAACTGTATTCTCATCATACAGGTCCTTAATGCAAGAGTCCGGATTATTGGTGGCAGATCATCTCCAACGACGATTTCGGAAGATCTAACTCTCTCGGCATCAATCGCAGATACGCTTCTGCAGAGAATGGCCAAAAAAGGGCGAGATACGGCACCTGCGATCAATGTCTCCGTCCATCGTGAAGTTAGTGACGATATTCCCATGCAAGATGTAATTGTCGTTATGTCAATGTCTTTTATGTCCACTGAGACTTACCTTTTTGCTAGGCTAACAAATCTTTCCATACCTCAGTGGGTACAGTATAGAAATTTAATGTCTTGAAATATCATCTTCATATGATTTTATTATGCAAACGGGTGACACTACAATGGCGAGCACTCAAAATGCATGCAGATTGTATTAGCGATAGCTTGAACAGTGATATATTTTTCTTGGTTGTAGCTTAAATATTTTAAAGCATGACAATGACGAACTCCAAGTGCAACTAGGACCTTTTCAGACAAAAACTGAGTGAGACTGGGGTGCTTCAGTTTCCCGACGAAACACGTGATAAAATGAGAAAATCTTTCTAACGCCATACATCTGAAATTATTGCGGAAACGCTGCGCACTAGAAGCATGTCTTCGCTTTCAATCAATTCTTCTGACATCCTTGTCAAATTTTCATACCTTTTAATGTCAAATTTATCACACGAATGTCGATTCTATACATACTGCAGGGCATATGCATGGACTATGTATTTTTCACCACAAATGATACTTATCCTGCTTATAAATTGCCAAGTTACGCTGGAAATATTCAAGAACAGATGCTGCGAATATAAATCACACAACGCTCCAGAGTATATGTAACTGTAATATTTAAATCGCCAAAACATACAGAAAATTCTCAGGAACAGGTTGGAAAGATATAAACAGACAGACATGTGCCACTGTTCTGATCATTTTACCGCTCTAGAGCCATGCCGTCGCAAAAAGCATTCCGCAGATTTCCTCGGGGCGCAATGATGGAGGCACAGGTCTCCAACAGATTGATCGTTTGCATTTATTTGCTTGCATTGTTGGTCATGTGAGACACGAGTCCTCTCTCTTTTTGTGTCTGTCCTGATCCATAATGTCATCGCCCATTCGGGCCTCCATAGATTGTCAATCCTGATTTGCAAGAAGGCTTCTCCTTATCACATCATATATTTATCCAGCTCCTGAAACAGTCGTTTTGCTTACACTTGCACGTGTGGTGTTACACCAGAAGGTTGAAAAGTCGCCCATTCTTTCTGGATCTTCAGCAGGCAACGATGGTTCCATTACTTATTCTCTTCGCGATCTTGTCTCCCGTAATATCTAAGCTGGTTAATTCGCCACAGGATATTATCGCATCCACTTATGAATTCGTCATCGTAGGAGGTTAGTGGTCGCTATGCTACGGCATTAAAGAGGAAGTTTCCATTCAATGCCCGTACTACTTTTTTCAGGTGGCACTGCTGGCTGCGTTCTGGCTAATCGTCTTACAGAAAATCCGGGAACCAGAGTTCTACTGATTGAAGCCGGAGGAAGGTGTGTATTATCATATAATTAACGCTTCAGCACTAATGTTACCATTTAGTGGGGACGATGTCCTTGCTTCTATGATCCCATTTCTGGGCGTCGCCTTGCCCAACACCCCTCTTGATTGGAACTTTACCACGACACCACAAATAGGCCTTAATCGGCGCTCAATACCGTACACAAGAGGTCAAGTTCTCGGTGGAAGTAGCACCGTCAGTACGTAATACCTATTCATTGGTACACGTTATTGTCAAATTTGTTAACAGATCTTTTGACTTGGAACCGTGGTTCTAATGATGTTTGGGACCGCTGGGCACGTATCACCGAAGATAAAGGGTGGTCTTCGACTGCTATTGAGAAATATTATTTGAAGGTATGCAACCGCAGCGATAAATTTTTCTTTCCTTATAATTTTAGACCTCTCGACTGGTTCCCCCGGCAGACTGCCATGACACCAATGGCCAAGACATTCCGGCTGCTCATGGAAACGGACCTGTCGAAGTCAGCTTACCAGGATTCCCAACAGAACTCGACGGCCGCGTAGTGAACACCAGTAAAAGTCTCGGTAACCGTTTTTCGTTCAACCAAGATTTAAATGCGGGAAATTCTGTTGGATTCAGTGAACAATTTCCTTGAATCCATTTCACGAGCGTTAATGACAATATGTCTAATTTTTAGACCTCATGCAGTCATCAATTGGTAATGGAACCCGTAGTAGCTCTGCAACAGCTTACTTGGATTCCATCCTTACTCGACCTAATATCGACGTTCTAATCACGACCCGTGTTACAAAAATTATTCAAAGTGGTACTGATAAAAAATTGCCCGTGTTCAAAACCATCGAGGTGGCTGTTGGTCCTGCAGGCATGTGTTTTGAACTATTGGATCATCTTTACTAATGTCTCGCAGCTCCTCGGTTTACGATATCTGCCAAAAAGGAGCTTATTCTTTCCGCAGGTGTTATTGGGACGCCACAACTGCTTCTATTGTCTGGAATCGGACCTAAAGCATCTCTGCAGAAACAGAACATTATGTCCTTGGTGGACCTTCCTGATGTTGGAAAGAATCTTTCAGATCATCCGTTGCTCCCCAACTATTTCCTCGTCAACTCTAACGAAACATTTGACAATGTTTTGCGGGATAACGCCCTCTTAGGTCAGAACATACAAGAGTGGAGCGCCATGAGGCAGGGACTCTTCGTTGATTCTCCTGGAAACACACAAGGCTTTATGCGGCTTCCTCAGAATTCTACTATATTCAAGACATTCGTAGATCCTGCAGCGGGACCAAACTCTGGTCATACAGAATTCATATTTGTCGTACGTGGTGTTACGAGACCGTCTCAATCATCCTGTGCTCACAGTTTTTAAGGATGGATTTGCGCCATTAGGTCCCTTACCTCAGCCACCCACCGGAAATTTTATGAGCATCCTGACTGCTGTTGTATCCCCTGTCTCTCGTAAGTGGGTTTCTATTGGGCAGGACAGCTGCTAATGAGGTCATTTTTGGTGCAGGCGGATCTGTAACACTGGCATCAGCCAATCCATTCGACCAGCCAGCCATAGATCCTGGACTTCTGACCAGCGACTTCGACATTTTTGCGATGGTTCAAGCTATGAAGGATGCCCAAAGCTTTATTCAAGCTTCTCCTTGGAAAGGATTCATTGCCTCCCCATTCGGAACCCTTGAAAATGCCACTACTGATGATGCAAAAGCTGAATTTGCTCGAAATTTCTCTGTTACCGTCAATCATCCTGCGGGAACTGCGAGTATGTCTCCGGCGAAAGCTAAATGGGGGGTAGTCGACTCTACCTTGCTCGTAAAAGGAGCGGCAGGTTTACGTATTGTTGATGCATCAGTCTTTGTGAGTTTTCTCGATTGAAATTTTTACTTTGGTCTCATCGTCACACCACGAAGCCGGTCATACCTGAATGCCATATTCAAGCATTGGTATACACTATAGCCGAAAGGGCGGCTGATTTAATAAAAGATCAACACGGTTGCCATTAAGAGAACTTTATATAAATACTACCTCTGCTTATATTTTTTCTGAGGGAACTTTAACTTTCTGGATTGCAGCCCTTTCGGAGAGGCGACCAGTAGTCAGCGTGCCAGGTATGCAGTATATGAGCAGTGTGCATATTAATTATTTCGCTTGAATTCGACCTTAATTGTTGCATGCTGAGACATGCCAATCGCACACCGATGCACAACAATCGCACCTTGATACACGCTGATGGCAGGCCACTGCACGCTGCTGCATGTCGGGCATGTCGATGCACGCCACTGCACACTGATGCACGCCGCCGCAAACTTACGCACGCTAACACCGGATCATTGCTGAACCTGTATTCAGCACTTTATTTCTAAATTTTGCTTCAAATTGCTTTCATTACTTATGTTCCGCAGAATCTAAATTCATTTAGCCGAAGATTCCGTTTTTCTACGGTTCGTACTTTCATAACTACAAATTACCTACCCTTGATCTACTCTTTAATTAATTGAGATATTTGGGCACAGGTTTTTTGCCGTGCCATGTGCGTGCTATGCGTGCAAGTGCATGCAGGTGCGTGCAGGTGCGTGCAAGTGCGTGCAAGTGCAAAGTTGGTGTGTGCAAGTGTGTGCAACTTTCTACAAGGTGTGATCATAGCCGTGCATGCTTTATTCGTTTGCGTGCAATTGAGTGAAATATCTTCCCTTTTTGCGAGAATTAGTGTATTAGAACTGTTCTAAATTTTGCTTATTGATTGAAATATAAAATTTAAATTAATTTCAAAGCTCTATAGATTATTCTACCTTCTCACTGTGCAAACGCCCATCGAATCCAATTATTTCTTTCCTGGCTGACGAGCCTGCATCGACTTCACGATGTTCATGTCACTGTGTCAATGTGGCTATGTTTATTATTTCCTTAAAAGGCATTTGGTGATGTCCGAATGTCAGTTTGGGGGAGAGCAAGGGAACTGGCATGCATATTAGTTTACAATTATGCTCAAGATATTGACACCAAATAACTTGGGTCCTATGTAATATATGTACGAATTGAATGTAAAGAAAAAGAAAGGTGAAGGAGACTTAATATGCTCTAGTCAAAACTATGTAAATGGAAAGCAATAATAAACAATAGGGAGAGAATTATTTCAGAGAGGAGTTGTCATGACAAATGCATGTATGTCACGGCACTTCCTAGTTGCCTCTTAGAAGTTGCGTGTACTCAAATACTGCATGCATGCAATAAATTATTGTGTGCATGCAAGTGCGTGCATGTCAGTGCCAGTGCGTGCCGGTGCGTGCAAGTGTGTGCCAAAGGGGAGTCAGTGCGTGCATATGTGAGAAGGTGGTGCGTGCACAAGTTGAGTTTTTTTCTTGAAATAAGTAAAAGACTTACAAGTGTTATGGACCTCGAAGCTTGGGCACTGACTGTATTGAACAGCAAACTGGGACTCATCACAGATCCAACGGCCTATGTGCCTGGTTCAGTCTGCAAATGCAAATGATGGTGCACTAATTGCACCATTGCTCTAAAATCATTCATTATATAGTCTATGTGTATCCTAAATATGTAGTTAATTATGAGAAATATAATACAAGAAAATTATCATCATAAAAGGCCTGGCTATATGTCAGGTAACACCATGCTTAGGAGTAAGGGTGTAAATGACAGTGTTATAACTGCATTGTTGGACAGATTCTTCTATAATTACATATAATATGATCTATATATATCTTACATACCTATTTAATTATTGGGACAGTAAATTCAAGAAAATTACTGTGACAGAAGGTCTTGCCATATGTAGGGTAGCTCCATGCATAGCAGTAATGAGGCCAAAATTTCGAAAATTTATTGCATAATGCACTAATCTGATGGTGCATTGAAATCTTAAGACTACAAACATACTCAGATATAGGCTATTTATCAGGATTACCAGCAAAACTTACATACCAAATATTTACCCGTGTGTGCAAGGTGCGTGCAGTGCGTGCAAATGTGCACACACCATGCATGCACATGGCATGCATGTCACAGCACCTTCTAGTTGCCTGAGATATTCTGCAACTTGTCCAGCCAAAGGTTCGTCTTCTGCAAAGATCCTTGAGCCTAGAATAAATATTTTAGACTTTATTGTATATATTCTTAATATAAAGTTTGTGGATACTCAATATGAGTTAATAGAGTGCTTTTTAAATCATTGTATACTTGATAAATTTTGATCAGGCTCTTATAAAGAAAAGAAGTCACATAGAAGGGCTTCCATCATTATCTTGCAGCGCCATAAAACAGCTGGAGTAAATTTACAGATACACCAGCTACAACTTGTATTTAAACTCCTGGAGTTCAAAATCACTTGAATTGTGACAGGAATGCATCCAGAATCAAACTTACAGGGGAATTTCTTAAAAATAAAACAATACATTTGAGTAAATAAATTATACGGAGTGTGTAGTGACAGTAATGCCGATAGAGGAACCTTGCACGCTGGTGATGCACGCCGATCATCTTATGCCCCTTCGGAGGTCTATATGTGGGAAAACGACGTTGAAAGTTCCAAATGCAGTGTGACTTTGGACATCGGTTGATATAGAACTTTACATCCCGTCGAACATAGTATGTGCTTCTTGAATATATTGGCCGGGGCAATATCGCAAGACACCAGCGCTGGCCAAGTACTGAAATGTTCTCATAGTGTTAATATAGACATCCAGTGGTCCTGCGCACGTTCGACAGGTTTGTATTTCCTCCCGTTCTCCTTTCGTCGAGTGCATTTGGTTTTCCGAAAGAGCGGCTGCACATGCCACGGACCAAAGATCAGAAATCTTGTTCATGAAGGAATGCCACGACCACCTCGGATCAGATGGAAGTCTCGTAGGAAGATTTCGAATCTCTACACCTTCTCAAGAGACAGGAGTCCAGAACATTCACAATCTACATTATGATCTAGTGATTTTCTTCCGATTCCTCAAGTAAAAGTTATAGAAGGGTGAGATATAAGACATATTTATGTTGATCTAGATATCGTTCCAGTGACTCTTCAAACACAAAGCGACAATTATCTTCTGAAGTTATTTCTTCACCATGGGTTCTAGTTTCTTACTCCCGTTGCCAGTAAGAAATTCGACATACGCCGGGGAGGCCTATCGAAATTTCAAAATTCCTCCTTTGGATGGAACATTGTCTTTGCCAGAAATATACGACTGGCATATGGTACATAATCCTCGGCATCCGCTTTTCATGTTCGAAAGCCCTGTGTCAGGCTATACTCAGTTATCATACGCAGAAATTGTCCCAGCCGCTTATAGAGCTGCAAAATATGTTGGCTCCATTATTGGTATTAATGTCGAGGACCCGAATGATACTTCAGGACCTGTTGCAATAGTAGCCACATCTGGTACGCACTCATCATATTACACAACCAGGAACAGATTTCCTAATTCTCTGAACTAGACACAGTGACAACATTTTGCACCATGCTGGGAATGATGAGAGTTGGTATTCCGATTTTCGCAATATCGCCTCGTAATTCCATTCCTGCAGTGGCGCATTTGTTACAAAGGTCTGGCGCCAAGCACGTCCTCATTAGCCTCGAGCCTGCAATAAGAGAACTTGTTGAGGCTGCATATTTCTTGCTCCGTAATAGCGACACCCACATTTCAGAACCCATGCCTATCGCGTTCATGCCGAAGTTTGAAAATATATTTTCCCGGGAGGAATATACGCCACTGTCAAGTCGTCAATTCGATTTAGACCTGGTAGCAGTATATTCTCATAGCTCTGGTATGTGTCAATAGCCTCGATGGCTTCAGTTCTTTGTTTCTCATCTCTGATATCGACCTGCAGGTTCGACATCATTTCCTAAGCCTATCCCTTGGACGCATAAATTTCTACTGCAATGCGGAGTCGCACCATGTTTGTGGATGTAGTCTTTTTTCAGTGACCTTACTGATAGCAAACACGAGCAGTATTTGGGGCTCATAATTATTGTAACAAAATCTTTGCATGGCACTCGGTCTCGATGAGCCATGGAACTGGTATACACCTGCTGGCTTGGATCGTATGTGGTCCTAGCTCTTTATTTTTCCGAAGCTCGTATAGTTGATTATCTTGCGACAGCCATCTAGTGGAATGATAGTAGCAACGTTTCCACCGGCCTCTCCGGCACACACTCCTAGTCATAATGCCACCCTTCAAGCCTTCGTTCATCTGGAGGCCGATTACCTGGTCACTTTCCCCCATTATATAGAGGTAAAACCTTTATTTTATATTTTTCAAAACAGCTAAATATTCGCGAAGACTTGGTTTCGTTCTCCAGCGAAGGTAAATGTATTGAAGAGAGCCAAAGGTTTGGTGAGTGGAATCTTTGAGAATATAGCGAGATAAATTAAATCGTTAAAGATATTTGTTGGGGGATTCCTGAACATTACCATTGGTAATGCTCTTGCTGCAGAAGGGGTCAAATTGTATCCGTTGTTTGGAATGTATGAACAGTTTCTGTTATCGTC
Organism: Nidula niveotomentosa; assembly: GCA_036937135.1. Lineage (NCBI taxonomy): Eukaryota > Fungi > Basidiomycota > Agaricomycetes > Agaricales > Nidulariaceae > Nidula > Nidula niveotomentosa. Next base: position 3,147 of record JASFDE010000294.1, on the reverse strand, counting down.
TGCACTTAGCTGATGGTAATCAAAAGGGCGGAAGCAGGTGTCATCGGGTCGTTTTTACCTCGTATGCATGCATCCTCTCTTGATCGATGCGGTTTATGTCCTAAATTATGCTTAATAGCCAATCAAGGACTGGATTGGGAGTATTTTTCTTTAACTCCTCACAGCGGGGGAACTTTTATTGACGTTGGAGACGACTTATCGGAATTGATTATTGTTGTGAGCATATCTCCCAAGTTCTACTGGTTTAAACTCCTAGAGTCATGTCTATTATGCGCCTTAGAAAGGACCTACGAAACATTTACAGGTGACAAACACAAAGCATGGAACCGCAGAAGCATACAGCAGCCGTGATCTATTTGTTGAGCACCCTCATAAGCGTGGGTTCTGGAAAGTTGTGGGGAGGATGGATGAACGTATAATTCATTCTAACGGTGAAAAAGTTTGTCTTACACTGATTTTTCGCGGCTTGTAATAAATTATATCCTAACTTCCCCGCTGCCAGACGGATCCAGTACCTTTAGAGCATTTGTTGGGCTCAGATCCCAGAATACGATCTGCAATTGTGTTTGGGAATAAACGTTCCAGGAATGGTGTCCTTATCGAATTGGTGGACAGGTTCGCCTTTGATCCCGAAGATAATGAGAAACTTGCGGATTTCCGTCAGTACATATGGTGCGACTTAAATAGTCTATTTAATTGTCAGATCTTATTCGAGTTTTACAGGCCACGACTACAAGAAGCAAATGCAAGTGCCCCAGCGCAATCGCATTTGTATCCGGAAGTAAGTCCTCTGAACCTCATGATGCATTATGATCCAGTTGAAAGAAAATATGTAGATGCTACTGATCTCTAACCCCAGAAAACCATTCTCATATACCGAGAAAGGGTCCCTCAAGAAAAGCGTTGTATTGGCATTATATGAACCCGAGATAGAAAAGTTATATGAGTCGGCGGAGAATTCACAGCTGATGAGCCTTGATCTTCCCGACGATTGGTCATTCCAAAGCTTGCTGAGTTTTGTTCTGCATGTTATTTCTGACATTCTTCCTAAGATCGGGGATGCCGAGGATATTTTTCATCATGGATGCGATAGTCTCAAGGCCACCAGAATCGAAAATACAATTCGCGCTTCGATCACCAGTGTGCCGGGTGTCTTAATTCCTGAGAATCATTTGCAGCATTTTATATACGAGCACCCTACTCCGAAACTGCTGGCTGCGTTTGTTGAATCAGTCCTCCACAGTGGCGAAAAGCTTGAAGAATCGTCATCAAATGATCCAACCAATTCCACTAGTGCCATGGATACGGCTTTGGAGCGCTTGCTCGATGGTATCGAGGGCGCGTCTGATTTTTCTCAACTCTCTGGCTCCGACAATACTACCTGCAGTGTTGTCATTCTGGTCACTGGAACGACAGGGGACCTTGGAGCCAATCTATTGGCTGAGTTGGCCTCTGATCCTTCGGTGTCCAAGATCTATGCTTTGAATCGAATGTCAGCAGGGGAACATTCTCTAATTGATAGACAGGCCAAAGCCCTTTTCGTCAGAGGCCTTGACTCTGCCATCGCTTCTTCTCCAAAAATACGCCTATTGGAAGGGAACTTGTTGATGCACGATTTTGGACTTGACACCGACATCATCACAGAGGTAAATCGGAAATTTTCTTTGGGTGATGTGATTCGCTAAATATTTCCTTTGAAGATGCGCACCACAGTGACACATGCTATGCATCTAGGTAATGTAAATTCATTATAATAAGTGAATACAAACTGACAATAGATTACTTAGCCTGGCCCGTCAATTGGAATCTGTCATTGAAGTCGTTTGAAGATATTTTGACGGTAACAAGAAACCTGGTTGAATTCGCGTTGTCGATCAAGCGACGTCAACCACCACGGCTTATGTTTGCTAGTAGCATTGGTGTCTTCTTGAGTAGGTCCCAGTACTTCCTTTGGCTCGTTGTAGATAACTAATTGAATAAGATGCCGATATAATAACAGGAGAGTCGAAAGAAGAAGCGCTTAGCTCTTTCTCTATTGCTCGTGGACAGGGTTATGCCGAATCAAAAGCAATTACTGAAAGATTTATCCAGAAGGTTACCGAACTGACTCATATTAAACCAGTGATCGTACGACTGGGACAAGTGGCTGGATGTCCCAATGGAGCGTGGTCAACATCAGGATGGTTTCCAGCGCTCGTACAAACCAGTATAACGCTTGGTTATCTGCCTCAAATACCCGGAGTGAGTCGAAAATCTCCCTTAGTCTGATCAGGAACTCTCCCGTTGACATGTATCGCAGATGGCCAGCTGGATTCCTGCACGCCTTGCTGCGCAGGCCTTCAACGAGATACGTGACACAAGCGAACAATATGTGCACCTTTCCCATCCCCGTCCAGTTCCCATCTCTGAAGTCATGTTCTACGTGGGTAACATACTGCATCTCCCAGTCGTCCCGTACCAGAGGTGGATAACCGAAGTAGAAAGCGCGCATGAGCTAGGAATGTCAGAGGAGAAGTTAGTGAATATGCCTGCGTTGAAGATTCTCGACTTCTTCCGGAGAGGCCGGGATTTGCCAGTGGAAAATTCGGAGTCATGCGAAGCTATAGGGTTTCCGGCTTTCGTTGTTACCCATAAAGGGCTGGCATCTGCGTCCCTTGCAAATGCACCTCCGTTGAGCGAAAAATTCGTCAAGGAGGTTCTGGACTATTGGAAGAGCATTAAATATATTTCTTAGATTATTCCATTAAATTGACCTGCCTTTTGTATGAACTACTTTACCGAGAACGATTTAGTTTTCTCAGGTCGTTGTCGTTTAATCGAGTGACGCCTTCTTAGACCTTAGTGCGTCACGCGTCATTGTTCGCTGGAAATCCATGAGGAATGATAAGAAGAGGCCGTAGTTAGCATGTTATTGACCAGATTGAAGAGGATCTGACCAGTGTTGACGATGACTTGCAAACTCGGAAAATGAAACATGACACGATGATACTTTGTTTATCTACGTTGAATACGGAGGCTTAACAGCCTCAGAGTCACAGCATGTAATACCATCCTATACATCCTATACATCTCTTATATATTAACAGACAACGGTGTTTTGACCCTCGTGAGAAGTGTCTCTACATGGCGATTCTGATGTAAACTTCT
>JASFDE010000293.1:0-18021 GCA_036937135.1 Nidula niveotomentosa | reverse complement strand
AGCAATGATGAGGAGAGACTGGAGGAGGAAATGGGGAATGCCTTAGATAAAGGCATAGATCCTTCCATCCTACAGGCAAGTTAATTCAGCAATAGTTTAGCTCAGAGATGCTAACTTGGCAAATAGTGGAGGCAACAAACACCATCAATATCACCCCTACAGAGAGTTTCAAGACCCCTTGGAGGTGCAGGGCATCCTGTAAGGCTTGTATTTGATGAGAACCAGACGTCTCCTGGCAAGAATAGAGGTGAGAACAACACCCATTTTAGATGCAGTGGATCTTTGCAACATGGTACACAGCTGAGAAAGCCATTCTCATGATGCAAAGCTCCTAAGCCTGTCTACAGGCAGGAAAGTGACAAAGACAGAAAAGATGGAACTAGGGATACCCAGCCAGCACCCAGGCCCTGAAAATTGCACTGTGCTTGTTGGTTCAAGGAAGCAGCTTTAAGAGAACACCATCCAATCTGGGCAGATAAGTTGGTAAGTCCTTTCATGATGTTCAGTGATCATTACACTGAGACTTTGCTTGGGAAAAGACTGCAATCCAAGTGACTATAAATGATCTTCTAGGAATAAGGTACAATAAGGATATAGCAATATTCCTGTGCCATCCATTCAGGATGTGGAAGATTACAAGAGTGGTGCTGGTCCTTAACCAGAGGTCTGTGGTATGCTTCTGCACTTTGCTAAGAACATGGACTGTGCCTGAAACAATACCCTCTGTGAAAAGTTCCTTGTCCATTACAAACAAAGATACTTGAGTGCAGGGCCTTTCTCTGCCAAGGACAAGTATGAAATCCAGATGATGTTTGAGAATCATCTAGAATGCCTTAAACAACATGTATATACTTGAATCAACAGCAAGAGGGAAAAGAGCTGTCAGATGTGGAGAGATGCATGGATGTAAAATTAATGCACAATTTGGAACTTGCAAGGCCTAATTCATGTCATGACCAGGTTAGTATTAGACCTGACTTTGAAGTATATACTCTCACAAACATTACCCAGTTCTGGGACATCAGGAGAGACATTGCAATTGGAAATAGGATCAAACCAGATGGATCCATTAACCTTGCTTGGGATGCTCTGTTTTGAATGGTAGACCTGTTGGGTCAAGTGGGAATGTGCTCCAATGAGAGTGACTTTAACAAAAATGGGCCTGAGATCTATTTGGTGAAGAGGAAGCTCTGGAGGCCAAAGGAGCTAACTTTGCTTCTCAAAACCATTGACAATAACTACAACACTACCAATGCATATGGAAATACACAGGCAAGAGCCCCTCCAATGTCAGAAAACTGAAAACTGCATTATGATAGCCATAATGCTGAGAATACAGCATTCTAATTATAATGTTATTGTAATCCGGGAGTTACTTTATAATTTGGCTTAAATTACATTTCTCAGTATATTACAAATCATTTCTCAAGTATTATAATTTACCAGGCTTTTATAAATGAAAATAAATATTTATGGACGGCATCTCATTACCAACAAGGTTTATATGTTCCAGTAATGAATGAGTTAGTTATAATGTTACCAGTGCTAAGTGTAATTTCTATAAGATCTGTTAAATTGTATTTTAATGATAATTACTTGCCTCCAGTTGGGATCGAATGCATGACTTACTCCACATATTTATTGATACACTATTGTCAGGGAAGGTACATTAACTGTTACACTAAACCATCATTTGGTATGGTATGATCTTGGGTTATTATATTCCCACATCTTTTGAGTGGTGCAAATTCTATTCACCACCTTGTTTCATGGATAAAACTATTGAGAAACCCCCTTTCTGTGGAAAGGGTGGGTTTCCCAAAGTTCATTGTACAGAAATCCTCCATTTCCAAAAAAATCCCTGTGGGACAATCTACGGGCATCTGCTGCAATCAGTAAATTTTCAAACATTGCTCTGAGTTGGATGAGCAAAATCACTGTATTCCATTCCATGTACTATTCTGGTTGTAGATTGTTCTTGTTATTGCCCATGAAATTGAGTTTACAAATGAAAGAAAGAAAAATCAATGCTTGCAAGCAAGCTACAAGTGTGGATTTTGGCGGACAAATACTGAGAAAATGCTTGACTCTGACTTGACTTCTCTCAGTTGTAGTCATGTCATTGCATCAAAACCAACATTTTAGTCAAGCTGTGTTTTTGCACCACTGCTCCCAGACTTCCACAAGACTATGACCTGACAAACTTTTTTTTATTGAGGGTCATTGACATTGCTGCAGAGGCAGATGCAGAGGCAGAAACACCGGCCCAACAATCATGATCAGATCATCACTGAAACCAGTCAGAAGAAAAATATAGTTTAAAATCAGGGCTTTTACTGACTTTTGACAATTTTGCGGGGTTTCCAAACAAACCCAGGGTTATAGGAGAAAGGGGGGTTTCCCAATAGTTTAATCCTCATTTCATTCATCAAAAATATTGACAGAACATTTCAACAATAAAAGAACATTATATTGAAAGGTCAGATTAGACATGCATAAACTGATAACAAGGAGAAGTGGCATAAGTCCACACCAAGTCCACAAGTTTGGCTACCCAACCATCCAATGGTCCGTCAAGTCTGCAACCTGCTGTCCTTGTTTGATTCAAGTAGTTCAGAAATTCCACAGATTGCATAAGAACATCCAAAATACTGACACAGCTTCTGTTCAGACTGTTTACAAGTGCTTCTTTTCTCCCTGGACTTCAAAGGGGGGAATGACAAGTTTAGTGGTAATAGATACATACTAAATAGTGGGATTGACTTATAATGGGATAATACATCCTAATGGTGGGATTCTGTGTAGAATAGTGAGATGATATTCTTGTTAGTGTGATTGAACAGAAATCTGAATGCACAGCCAAGTGTGCCACCCTGTATGTTTCCCATCCAAGTTTTAATGCCATGTCTCTCCAGATCAGCCCCAGTTTCTCATATAATCGGGTACTTAATGTCTCGCTAACAATCTGTTCAAAAATATAAAATTATTGAAAGGGATTTATCTATCACTAATCTGTGATATTCATTTATTCTGACTTCTTGTAATTCTGCTAAGGTTCAAATCCTCGAGACCTTGCACTTCCATTACAAATATGGTGTGAACTCTAAGGAAGTATATTAGAAAGCATAAGAGATCAGGGGAAGTGAACAGGGAAGATTGCAGTAGGACAATCAGGAAGCAATCTGTTGTAGCATACTATACCTGTTTAGAAGTTTGAAAGCTATCACAAGTTTGAGAGCTGCACTTTTCTCCACATGTACTCACTCTCTCATTCTGAAATTTGGTGAGTAATTAAATACAGTAGTCTTTAATATGAATGTAAATTTTCAGAATGAGAGAGTGAGTACATGTGGAGAAAAGTTTCCACAGAAGTCAGTGTTATGGCAGGAGCATTCAAGCTGATGTAAAGTGGTAACAAATTGGTGAGAAAGACATGCTGAACAAATGCAGAGTTATAAATTGCCTTGGAACGCATTGCTATGCCAATCCCACTATTGAACATCTGTCCCACTTCCAAATTTTAATCCCAATACTCGCAAGTCAATCCCACTATTTACACATGTATAGATAATCCCATTACCATTAAACTCATATAGCCTCCCTCATGGGATGAGCCTGCCATTTTCTCAAGCTTTTGTCTTTCAATCAAACACAGTTGATGTCAGCTTTAATTGATGGAGATAACACAGCATTACAACCTATGATGAATGTTGTCTTTTACAGTCTATTCTTGTAATTGCCATCCTATCTATAATTACATTTCATGTATTAGAATGTGCCTTACAATGGCATCTGCCTGCAACATAATCCCACAAAATTATAATGCACTTGGCAGTTTTCCAACAAATGAGAAGGGTTTGGCAAGCTGGTAACCTGATAAGGAAATGGGATCCACTGATGTTGCTTCCAGCTAACTTTGTCAACAATACATGGTATGAACAGCTTTTGAACAAACACAAGGCAGACTTAGAGCTAACAAAGATTGCTAAACTGCCACAGCTGCATGAGGATGATGAGGTCTCTGACTGAGGTTGGAGTGATGTTCTAGGTTAACCAGTAGATCACACAGGAGCATGACATTGTTAATATTTTGAGGTATCCAAAAGTTGACAGCAGAATACAGTAGCCAGAGAGCATTATGCTCGGACTTCCTATACCCACAATTAGTTATGAAATTGAACATGATAGGTTAATTGCACTAACCTAATGGAAGGAAAGATATTTTACATTAGTAGCCACCATTGACTGTTGAATATGTGTCCTGTACCATAGAATATCTGATAAGCACCACATGTCTCCTAGATTAAGGACTGAAGATGCTCTATAACTTTTCTGTGTTGGGCCATGAGACAGGAAGACACAGTCTTCTGGGTAACCAGAAGACACTAAGGAGTAGGGAGATAACTTCTTCTGGGTTAACTAGAAGATGTCCAAGTTGTGGTGATGCAGATGCTGACTCGCCTCTCATGACTAGTTGTTGACAGTTGTTTGGAATGGGCAGCAAGTAGATGCCAACTCACCTCTTGCAACCAGTTGTTGACTATTATTAGGAAGTGCCCCCACATACTCAATGAGGTCAAGTTGTCTCTTGCAACTGAACTTATTTGTTCTCTGGTTAACCCAGAGAACCAACTTTCCTATACACCTTGTTCTACCAGAACAAGGTAATCCTGTGTCCTGGTTAACCCAGTGCACAAAGCCAAAGAATCCATTAGTTTTGTTGTCAAGGCAATGTAGCACACCTTTTTTCTTTAGGTTAAACATGCAACAGGCACTTCTTTCTATGAGAGCTATATATCTATGTTGTGCCCTGGTTAACCCAGTGCACAGAGTCACCTGATCAGTGGATCTAGGTTAACCCAGTGTACAGAGTCACCTGATCCACCAATCCCTCTGTTATGTTGTCAAGAAAGCTGAGACATAGCCTATCTTGGAAATCAGCTTGTGAACTTGTTGTTATAATACAATCAGTTTCACCCTGTTACAGTACAAGATCCTGAACTGAAGGTTTTATAAGTGCTTTCTGTTTACAACATCCACCAATGTATTACCACATTTTGCCTTCCTTGTAAGAAACCTACTCATATTTCCTTTCTCATAAACTGACATCCTCCTTATTTTCAGTCAATGTCACATAAAGTGACATGTTTCTGTACCTCCTTTGAATGCTTAGAGCAAGGAGGCATTGATCAAACCTTGGGCACTCCCCTAGGAATTGCTGTTGATACTTGCACTCTTCAAAAGCATGAGGCAGAAGATATGGCCAAGTCTGCTAGAAAGCTTGCAAATCGGCCATTGAGGCTGAAGTTAATACTATTGTGAGCCATTTAGCATCAATGACTTTAGCCAATGAGGCTTTACAATCCTTGCCCATGAAAATAGAGGCTGAAGTTGATGAGATTGCAAGCCATTTGGTGGCACAACATTGGCTGATCAAATCTTGGGCTCTTCCCAGATCAACAGTCCCATCATTCTTGCATGGATATGGCACTTTGCTATCTCTCTACTATAGATAGCTCTGTATGGGCACTTGCCATTGATGTTCAGCATGGACTGAGTGACTCAACATATCTACAATGGGAAAGCATTTTATCCCTTGAATCACTTCAGAATAGATGTGCTCTGCTTAAGGATGACATGGATGTTGTGATGCTGAAGGATGCAGCTGTTGTTACTTTCAAGTCCAATATCACTGAACAGCTTGACAATATCAGAAGGCAGCTTCTCTCTGCCAAGAGCAAGTGGCAGAAGAGTCAAAAGCAGAACAAACCTACTCCTAGTGTAGCAGTCTATAATTCAGGTATGTTCATCCATTTCTATCTCTATTTGAAATTCTCAACCTCCTTCAGATGCCCATTTCAGGCCAATTATAGAAAGCATAAATCCAATTGATCAAGTCTTGTTATTTATGGTTATAGCTTGCCAAGTTATTCTAGGTGTTGGTTGTTGTAGCTGCTCCTTCATGTTTGGCATGCTGGCCTATGTCATGCAGCTTGTATTGATGCAGGATATTTCAATACTCTCTCAACGTGATCAAAAACTGCTTTCTGATTTCCCACTTGTTCCTGGCACTGCACAAGCAAAATGTAACCTAGAAGGTTGCAGCATGATATATGCAGTTTGCCCTAATCCAAACTGCCACCAAACATATAAGCTGGTCTTTGCCCATGCTTCATCCATTCTGATGTATCCAACTTACTTCAGTCATTGTAAATATCTTGGAGGTAACCAATGTAAGGAATGTCTTCTCTGTCTGCAATGTATTGGAAGGAAAGAAATCAATGTTCATATCAAACCATTTATATGTATGGACTTCAAAGACTGGGTTGCTGGCTTGCTTTTATGTCCAGGGCTCAAGGATCATATGGATGGTGCCTAGAGTTCTTCAAGCACAGCAAGTGCTTCTCTGCAAGATATCTTTGAGGGTGATATTATCTGTGATTTTCACAGACCTGATAGCAAACATTTCAGTGTAGGTGTTAGGGCAACACTACCAGGATGACAATGCCACTAACACTAAGCTTGAGCAAGGAAGAGGAGAATAGAGGGGTGAGACATTCAATGACTTAAGACATCCTTTAGACAGTAGAATTCCTAAGAGATTGAAGCTAAGGCTAACTACTGTACATGAGAGGTTTATATACTACTGCTAGAATATTCCAAATGATGACTAACTATTGTATGAGTAATCATATGAGTCATAGATGAGTAATAAGTGATATCAGTATGATATCAATATGGATTAAGCTGCATAAGTCATAAATGACATCAGTATGATGTCAATACTCTACATCCCACTGTTAATGACATAATAATGGGTGTATCATCATATGGCATCAATACTTGATTGTGTCATCAGCATTATATAAATATGTGATGATGTCATCAATATTACACCAACACTAAGTGGGAAATAGATACTCTATAAAGCAAGAATAGTCCATATAGCAATTATACCATCAGGAGTATTGTGTACCCTGACAGTAGGTGCCCCTGCAGAAGGGTGCTACATATTTTCTCTCTGCATTGATTTCTTCAATCCTCTTGGTAACAAACAGGCAGGCAAGAAGCAGTCATGTGGCATCATCTCTCTTGTGTGCCTGAGCCTTCCTCCAAATCTTTGCTACAAGCCAGAGAACATGTTCCTTGCAGGAATCATACCTGATCCAAATGAGCCTCCACTTGATACCCTTAATCATTATCTTACCCCTCTTGTGGATGATCTTGTTGAATTTTGGCAACCAGGTGTTCAGTTCTCATGCACCAGCAAGTACAAAAGTGGGTGTCATGTTTGGTGTGCACTTGTATGCATGGTGTGTGATCTACCAGCTACTTGCAAGGCTGGCAGTTTTGCCTCCTTCTCCCACAACCACTTTTGCTCTGTATGCCATTGCACCCGCCACTCACATGGGTATGCAAATATAGACTGCCACTTGTGGGTTAAACAAACCAACAAGAAAATCTGAGCTTCCTCCTTAGAATTTCTGGAGGCTGCCAATTGTAATGAGAGGAAGGCAGTAATTGAGAGTTTGGGTATGTGTTGGTCCAAGTTATTGTGCCTACCTTACTTCAATCCATCAGACTTTATTGTTATTGACACAATGCATAATCTGTTCCTTGGATTGGTCAAAGAGCATTTTGATGACATTCTTGGCATATGTCTCAAAAAGCTAGAAGCAGAAGGAGCTGTGCTAGATGTTCACATCAACAACCAGGTGTTGACATTTTCTCCAAAGAAGCTCAAGAGCCTGAAATCATTGATCTCATGGCTCTGACATCCTTTCAATGATGACTTTGCAGAGGCTGATGGAGAAGAGTGCTGGAACCACAAGTTCAAGACATTGCATCTCTCTGTTCTCAAATATGCTTGCAAAGCATTGCACACACCTTTGGCAAAGAACAATGCACACCAGAACAAGAAACAGATATTCAAAGCAGACTGGATTAAGGCACTTATAACATGGGTCAGTGCATCTCTTGTAACACAGGGGTATAAAAATTAATTTAGTTGTAGCATCTTGCCCAAGTTGAGCAGGAGGGCTGTGATTCCTGCCCCACAAAGCTAGGGTACTTGCTTACTCTTAAGGAGATGGAGGAGGTGCAATTTGATATCAAGAAGATGGTGATGCCATCATGGCTCATGTTGATACCCTCAGACTTGGGTTCTGTTAGTCACAGAAAAGTCAAAGCAGACCAGTGGCAAGTGCTGGATACAACCTATCACTGTCAACTGATGTTTGATAAGTCGTCAATCTGCAGATCCGGAACATGCTCCTTACAGACATGTACAGTTTGTTGACTGCTGATGAATCTAAGAATGACATACCCACAATCACTGATGGCATGCTCAATCAGTGCCTACTAGAACCCATATATGAGAAGCTTTATGTCTGTCTCCCCAGCATAATTCCAAACACTGCATGGTTCATCTCACACATAACTATCAATGGCATTGTCTATTTTATTTCATCCAGACACTTGGGCAACAGCTGCATGCTTTTGAAGTGCACTGGTGGTGTAACTCCTTTTCCTGCCCATATTGAATTTATCTTACAAATCAGCCTAGAGCATGTGATTCAAACACTCCTTGCTGTATGACATCATCAACAATTTTTATTGTACCATGATCCTTTCTTGCAGTATCCAGTGCTTCAAATGTCCATGTGGAGTATTGAACTCAGTGACTATGAAATAGTGGAGCTTCAAGATACAGACTCTCATTTCACTACTTGTTCTATTGACTGGGAATAAAAGAAATATGCTGTTGTGATATCACTTTCATGGGTGTGTTTTCTTATCTTAGGCACATATATGCCTGTGATGCTAACTCAAGACTGCATAGGAGTATTGAAAGTCACATTATGTGTTTGTTAACTGTACATTGGCTAGTGATGTTAATAGTCATAAATTTGCATAACAAGGCAACTAACAAATGTCTGAGGTAGCTTCCTGAACAATCTTAGCTTTCTTAGTGCCATACCTCACCCTCTTCTCTTTGTATCTAATTTTCACCTTTGTTTCCCCCTGCTTCTTATCCTCCCATGGCTTGCTTGATTTGTATGCTTGACTGCCTGGCACAGATGTTTGGTAAGGTACATGAGTGAAAATTGGCTGCTCATAAAAGTTCTGGGTGTGCCTCAGGCAGTTATCTTCTTGTATATCTTGCTTTTCATATACTTCATTCAGGATGTTAAATGTTGCTCTAGATGCCTGAATTGATGCATGCACAAATTGGGCACCCCATCTATCCACCACCAGCCACAGACAGAGCACTTCCAATATTGCTTGAATGACAGAGTGCTCCTGTCTGGCTTGAGCATCCCAGCCATCTTGATTGGCATAATGATCAGCAAATCACAATTTACTCATCCTAAGTCAATACTCACCAATTTCTCCCACACAGAAATGCGCAACTTCTTTTCACTTGAAGCTGTAGTAATAATGTGTCTCTCTGTGGTAGAGACACTCTACCAACATTGTAAGTAAGCTTTACTTATTATCACTTGAATAAGCTTAACATTACCTCAACAGATTGTATGAAGACTTTATGTCTGCTGTGTTGCAGAATCTGTATAGTTTTGTCTGACTCAACATCAAACAGATAGACTTTCCTGTGATTGCTCCCACAAGCAACAGCAGTTGCATTCTCTGTAAATACCCCCCTTTTACCCACCTTGTATGTTATAGGGAGAGTGAAGGACTTTGTGGGCAAAGTATGTTTTAGTTCTACAATAAATCATCACCATCCCACATCCCATGCCAAAGCATAAGGTAGTTGCAACTGCACCAATCTCTGCCTCTAACCATTTAATGACAGTTATCTGGCCCCATCTTCCCTCCCAATCTTGTATAGTCTGACGATGGTTTCTAGTGCTCATCTCCCATATACACACAGCCTTGTCATTGCCTGATCCTCCTTTAATCAAGAATTAGTAGAGATATGACGTGAATGCACTTACCTCCACTTGCCAACAACTCCCCATTCCTCGTGAAACTGAGACAGTTTATTGGTTCATTCTGAGTTGGGAAGCAATAGGTGAGACAATACTTCAAAATGAAAAAATTAACACTAAGAACATTGGTAGAATTAATGAACATACATCCAAGGGGTATGAGTAGAACACCCTTTGAAAACTGTTTATAAAATTTTTTAGCATATCTAGCAGCTGGTTATGTGAGGTAGAGAAGACAGCAATGAGGAACAGTTTAGGAACAGGGTATTTTCTATTACTTGCCTCTGCTATCTCATTGTTCATAAGTATCTCATATTATTGTCTTTCAACTCTTTCCATACTTATTGTCATCAATCTCAAACTCTGTCCATCAAGTTACTGTCAGTATCTTATTGTGAGAATGGTCAAAGCAAGGTAAGAGTATCTTGCTATAAATAACATGATGCTCAAGATTTGGAATCATTGTTCAATGTGCATATGTGCTAAATGGAGTTAGATGCTGAAAAAAGTGTTTGTGAATAAGTACAAATATGATCTGAGTGTTTCTAACAAGCATTTCAAATACAAGGCTCATTGCCATTTGAATGCATTGATTTGAACAAGGTCTGTTTAGTAATTACACACATAAGAGACATGAATTTGTAGGTGACAGAGCTCAACAATTGCCATGGAACCTCCTCTACAAAGCCCCCTCCCACTGATTTTATTGTGTATCACCTTTGTGCCAACAACAAAGTGTGCTCCACCTGTCATCACAGCCCATTTGGAATTTACAAGTCATTTACACCTCAAACCAAGCCCTTGATCTCCAGATGAAAGTATGCAAACTGATATCAATGACACTGATTCTCTGTCATCAAAAGCCCAAGAAATCAATTTCCATTCAAGATCATGAACTGATATCCAAACCTCCAGGACAATCAGGGTGCCAAAGGAGCAGTGGATTCAATTTGCAACATGCAGTGGGGTGGTTGGACACTGCCTATCAGAACATCAAGGTGAATCAACTGTGACTTAAATGCAAATTTAATTTAATCTCTCTATGTTCAAAACAATAGAAAGATGTGCACAGAGAGTGCGATGATTCTTTCAATCTGAAAAAATCATTTTCAGGACAGAATGCAAATAGGATTAAGAGTAAATGTAAACAGGTGAGTAGAGTAATTTATTTAATGAATTCACAATCTAATCTTAAGCAGTTAGCCAGAAAGGTTGGGATTGAGAACAAATTTGTTGACAATTGTCCAATCTGCAAAATGATCAAGGCATATCTCAAGTATACCTCTGAGAAGATGGAAAAAAAAGGTAAGGAAAAGATGATGAATGAAGTAGAAAAGATATATAGATTCAGCTATATTTAATGGAGTCAGATTGCTGAATAATTTGACTAGGTTATTAAGAAGGGTAAAAGGAAACAAGCAAAATATCAAGACAATGAGGAAGAGTCCAAGACAGAAGATGAGTCAAGTAAGAGTGATAGGGATGTGAAAAGTGAGGATGAAGAAAAGGACAAAATTAATCAATGATATACTCTGTTGAAATGGTTTGAATGGGAATCAAGAACTTCTGAGGCACTGATGAAAGGTTAGAGGGAAAGCATTTGCTGTGAGAGTGCTTTGGATAACATAGCACATGTAAATGAACAGACAGGAATAATTCAATTATAGTGGTTCTATATCTCAGGGTGTGAGTGTGTTGCTGTAGCTGAAAGGCCATTGCATATTGGCAGCCTCACTGAACTGGATGTAGTGACAGGATAAGAAGATCTTTGTTGCCAGTAGTAAGAATGAGTAGAATATGTATGTGTAATAATGATATGCACCTTCATTGCCAGTAGTAAGAATGAGGCAACAAAAGTGTGGAACATGACTATATATTTGATCAAAAATTAAGGAAAAGAGAGAAAAAGAGAGAAAGTATCAGTGTGTAATGGAAAAGGCTGGATCAACAGGGCAATTGGTGGCTCAGTTGCATGGAGTCCAGAAAATAGGCAAAATGCAATCAACATCAGCAGCACAGTTGCATTGGTTGTGTCATGGGTCCAGGTGATAGGCAGGGTGTGAGCAACATGGTGGTTTTCAATTGTGCATGGTGAGTCTGGGGAAGTTGAATGTGTGTATGGTGAGTCTGGAGGATGGTGGTAAGTAACTGGAGGATGGTGGTAAGCCAGGCTTATAGTAGCATCTTGTAGTGCTCAAGACATTTGACAAATAAAAAGAATGCTCAAAGTGATAGGCTATGAATATGAGAGGCTCTGTATCTCTGGGTTGACCAGAGATGTTGTTGATAAGAAGGAAGTGTGTTGCTGCAGCAATTCATGATGCTCAAGGCATTTGACAAACAAGCAATAGCAACTGAAGGTGCTTGACAAGCAGGTATCAACAACTTGAACCTGACTTGCCACTGCTCATTCTTTGTCATACCTATTCATGTACTGGTTAGCCCAGTCCACATTGCCCATTCTCTGTGCACTGTTCTGGTATTCTGGTTATCCCAGAATACTTTACTCCCCTCACTCATTTGAGTACTCTGGTTAACCCAGAGCACTTTGCCCTCCTTCCAAACTTTTACTCTGCATTACACCCCATTCATTCAAATCCAAATTACTCACTCCTTTCTTTGTTGCCATCTTCATAGTTGTATATATCTTGCAAGTTTTTTTGCTCCTCCTCCATATCTCTCTCTAAGATGTCCTAATCAGTGTAATCTCATAAACAATAGAATATTTCAACACATTTTTGCCTCATTTATACCAACAGAGACCACCTGTATCATAAGCAACTTTGTTTCTCTATCAAAACATTCAATTTTTCTATGTTGCTCTTCATAGATGCCCATAGACCATTCCCAAGTTTTTGCATTCCTGACACCCCAGGGCAATGTTTTCTACACCCCTAATGGGAAGCAGCAGGTGCCAATTCTGCCTCCACCATCTACACAGGAACCTATCTACTTCAGAGAGCTCAATCTTTGCATGCAGGAGTTCAGGGATCCATGGTGGTGTGGCAAGGTGCACAGGTGGATAAGCTTCATGCCCCTGCATCCTGCATTTACTGGCTACCCTTTCAAATGCCTTGCATCCTTGCCTTCTATTAATGGGATTATTGAGTTAGATCCTACTCCAATCAGTGAGACTAGGACTATGATAGCATTGTATATTGAGGAGGCAAAGGTATCAAAGGAAACTGGAACCAGAGAGACAGAGGTGGTAAACATGGAGTTCCTGCAAGAAATGGAAAAAGATGGCACCTTGTGTGGATTTGAGCTCAACCTGCTTACCACATCTTGCTGGTACCAGCTAGAAAATGCTATGATAGCTGCCATGTCATTTTTAGCAAAGTTCTCTTCAATACCATTTGTGCACCCATTGCTGCCTTCAAAGTTTGGATACCTTAAGATGCAATCCTCATCTTGCTTGTCATAGTGCAGTTCTGTCTTGGGATTGGTTCATTGTTTGGATGGGGCTTCTCTCATTCATGGTTGCATATACCAAATCCCAGCCCACCAACAATCCTAAAAAATGGTTGACAGACTTGGCTGCAAAAGGATTTAAGGAGTTGTGGCTGGATGGAGTTTGTGGATCCCTTGTGCATGTATTCTCACCATACTTTAAGAGAGTTGGTGTCATTGCCAACTGGACTAACCCCCCTAAATGGGAAAAGCTTCCTAAAATTGAATGGTTTTGTCACCACCATATTCCAGTGTGGTACCCATGGGGTCATAAGCAACTCCAAGCTGTAGAAATTTGCAAGTCACTTGAAATCTTGGTTCCCCCTCTTCATCTTCTGCAGTTGTTGCAGAAGAACATCCTATGTAATCCATCACTTACATTCCCTTGTCAGCCTCTCACCAATCATCCTCCTCTGCCCATCACATTGAATCCCTCCCAACAGCTCACTTCCCATACTTATAAGCCATCTGAACATCTCACTCACCACTCCTCTCGGCCATTTGGGCATCTTGCTCTGGGATCTTCTGCATTGTTTGAGCCTCTAGCTCCTATATCTTTGGGATTTGCAACCCACAAATCTTCTGTGCCCACCAACCTCTGCAGACAACCAGGTGCAATTTGCTCCACCTTGGCAAAAGTTTTTTGAGGAGCTGGAGCCCTTTGAAACACTCCAACAAAAACAGAGACACCTTGATTGAGCAAGGAATCCTGGTATCACATCAGCAGCTGTGTATCAGTGGGTTACAGTCAACATGCAGGGTGTTTCCCAGTGGATAAGAGAGTGGGTCTCAAACAAATTTAAGGAATCAGTATGGGCAGAGGATTATGGGCAGCATCAGAGAATTTTCAATGCCTGGGACAACAACTGGGATCTCTGCAATCACTTTGGAGCCAATGATGATGAAGAGGAGGAAGAAGAACATTGTGAGGTGCATGATCTTAGTCAAGACAAGGTCAAAAACCTTTTCTCCTCACACACTTATCAGCATTCCCCATCACCTCCACCCATTACTGACGGTGATACTGAGGCTGCTGTTGATGCAAATACTGCTGCTGCTGCTGATGTCTCCCTTGCCTCTGATGACATCCTTGCACTTCTCATATACCACTATGGCTATGTTCCTCTATTGTCTAACTTTTCAGACTCTTGGGGGGGCCTAAATTCTTGGGACAATTGCATAAAGTCATTTGGCTTAAATCCAGAAAATATAACTTCCCTTCCTTCCCCATCAGTAATGTTGTCCATTAGAGCCTTTTGCATGGATTTCACAAAACAACATGGTCCCCATTCAGATCTATGGGATCTTAGTGATTCAAACCATAGGTGCATTATCCATCTTGGCACTCTCCAGAGCTTATGCTGCATTGGGTCTTTTTTCATTGTTACCATCACTTTGCCTTCTGCTTGTACCTGGAAACTTGGCTTTACCAATCCTGCTGTTGCTTTATATGTTGCTTGTCTGATTGGCACACAATTAGCACTCAGCCAGCAATTAGTCAGCATGTATCATATTGGGCGTTTGCTGATTCAACAAGGCATGTGCTTTCATACCTTTCAAGAACTTTGCTGGATACCCACAAATGCCAAGTTGGAGGATTGCTACACATACATATCCAGAAGACTCTCTGGGTATGTTTTCAAGTTGTCAGATTATGAAGCCTATCTATATGATCATGCTGCTGTTCTCTCACATCGACATGCTAGAGTGGCTCTTCTAAGAGGAGGACTTATATGGCATTTGACAAAAAAACATCTGAGCACCAAAGATTTGTTGGTGGGTCCCTCTTGGGAAGTAACCATTCATTGTGTAGGGCTGGAGCTCTCTGACTTGCAAACTGGGATACAGCTCTGGGATGATGAGCTTACAGAAGCTGAGATCAGCATTATCATGGGATCATATGTCTGTTATACCAGTAAGGACTACTTCTAGTGTTTTATTTCTATTGCTGAACCTAGTATATTCTAGGAACCTGCAATCAGCTCTCAGTCAAGTTGTGGTGGCCCCTCCCAGCACAGTGGGACAATCTTACAGTGTCTGGCATGAACTTCAGGTGATGGACAGAATTCAATGAGCTATGGTACCAGAAGAGATTGGTGGATATCCAGAACAGCTCTCAACTGCTCACAAAACCCAAGTGGCATACCAAACTGTGTGGACATCCAGGTGCTAGGATTATCAACTTGGCCATCAGACACCACTCCAAAGTTTTACTAGAGCAGCACATGCCAGTAGTTTGCTAGGGCTTGAGTGCTTAGCACTTTATGTTGATCCATTCATATTAGTTTGTATATAATCTGTAGGAACTCATATAATTCTTGAAAATGCATGCCTATCATAATACCTTGACAATTTAAGTGACTGAGTTGCAAATGGGAATCAAGTGCAAAGTGAGTGGCTTCTGCCATAAAGAGAAAGACACTCAAACATAGTGAGACACTCAAACACAGTGAGACACTCAAACACAGTGAGACACTCAAACACAAATAAAGTGGGATGCTCAAGCATGACAAAGTGTGTGCTTCCTCGCCGGCTTGACTGTGCAATTAATTTTAAATTCAGGCAAATAATCCATTTTGCTGTTTTTTTGGTTTTTGCAGAATCTTGATGTAAAATGCCTAATTTTCTATCATGTCCATTGTTACATTTTGATTGGATTCTGCACCATTATTAATTGTTTCATTTTGCACAGCAGACATTGCAATCAATATTCTTACTATTGTTCTGTTTTTAGGTGTGTCCAAATCGTTACCAAAGGAATCAATTGGACAGGTGTCAATTTCAATCAAAATTCATATTTGCGTAATAATATAACAACATGCTAAAAGTGAAATTTTGTACTGGCGAAAAACACTATGCAAAATTTTGTCAAGTGACATGTCTTTTTGTCACATTTCTGCATCGCGCAGAAAAGTGGGGCCCCAGCAGTGTGTCAGCTTGGGGATTTGCTGCAGACACGTGGAAAACGTTGTGACCACATCACCCGCTAAAGATGTCAGTCACATTCTTTCCAAATGGCAGTGTGGATTTACATCTAACACAAGACAGATCATTTAGCGAGTACCCAACCAAACAGTGGTCATCTTGCTCAAATCACACTAAAAGGCCGGTACAACGCAGAAATAGACTCAGAATAATTTATCACGTGATATAAGGTGCTTCAATATCATATAGCAAGAAATTTTCAGAAATAAAGTAGAGGTCAAACGTGTTAGGTGGATGGCAGATATTGGGATTTAGCACTCTTCACCTTCCCATGTGAATATAAGGAACCCAACGGGCAAAAGATGCGCCACTGTCACGTAAATTCTTCACCGCATAGTGTAATGCTTCGGCTGATCTCGAGGTGTCGATTGTAATATCACCGCTGACACTTTGTTTTTTCTTTCCTGATTGGCTCGTAAGGTGTTGGTAGAACACATCTGAAATCTGCGGGCCATCCTCATCTGCGATGTTCCTAAAATAAATATTATACACAGATTCAGTTAGATTGGATGAATTTTGACTTACCACATGGTCCCAACAACGCTTGTAAAACCAGCAAATAAAAGGGCTGCACCGAGATGCATAGCTTCATCGGGGAGCTCTGTCGCACCTTTGGCTGTCTGGCAAGCACACAAGAAAGCCAGAGATGCATTCGGCAGAGGTTGCTGAAGGATCTGTGAGATCTTGAGCCGCCCACCATCAACTAACAATGCACTTTCGAGTGGATTAATAGGGTCTTGCACTCCATGGCACGCAAAATGTACAACTTTTACGTTGGGAAGATCAGTTAAAATGGCTTCAACTGAGGCTGGAGATCCTGGTATCCCAAGAGGGATCAGAGAAGAAGGAGGAATTCGAGCTTGAATATTTTTCAATTCCATCTCTGTCTGTAAAAGTTCATTTGGCTGAATAACGACCATTATACGAAAGGGCACAGAGGCTGAGTCATTTTCCCTTGTTCGGAGTACTCCAATGGTGGGTGTATAGGATGAAATAACGTAATCAGAGACGCAATGACCTCCTTTGTCGTGATAGTGTCCTGCAGCATAGATGGGCAAAAATGCAAGTGGTCCAGTCGGACATCAATAGATGCGAGGAAGATTTTTCTGGTGTACCTGTAATAAAGGTCAGGATAGATTGAAGACTAAAGGAAAATGGCGGCGGAGCATACCTTCAACATATTCAAAGAAGACAGAATTGGTTCTACAATGCTATTCCACAGCACACCAAGAACATCTTGAAATATAGAATCTGGGTCAACAGAAGGCCTACCTGCCAATCGGCCGGCCCGGAGACATTTGCGGTCCAAGGGAGGATGCGAGTCAAGCAAATCAACACCAATGATATTTTGGATTTTGCGAATTGTTCCGTCAGACAATTGAGAATTATTCCGTCTTCCTGACAGTGCTGCAGCAGCATGAATTTTTTTCACTAGTACCTCTGCTGTTTCAGTATTAATTTTTCCCAGCGAAACTCTCTGAACTGCAATGTCTGTCATAATCAGAGCATCGATCGCAGCAGCCAACGGTGCCGCATTGATTATGATGACGGGCCCAAAGCGAGCCGCTTCCTGAAGGAATATAAATCTCAGTGGATGAAGGAAGTTTTTAAACCCGGATATCTTTCGTATTTG